>JAPYYV010006976.1:0-15698 GCA_030522625.1 Copidosoma aretas | reverse complement strand
GGCATTTGCGACATTTACGACATTTACGACGCATTTACGACATAAAATACATTCACGACACGTGTCGTGTAATTATTATAAATTACGTGTATTTATCCATCACTGCCCCTGACCCAGCGAAATAGAAAAAAGCGCAATAGCCCTCATTGGCTGTTTCTATGCCACTCGCTCTATTACGTCGGTCTATTCCGCTCCATGTGATTTCAGCCTTAGGCTCCGTGAGAGCGAGAGAGAGGTCTATTATGCTATGCCATATAGAGTCTTATGGCATTCGTCAATCGTATGTCATTCGTCCATTCGTCGCTCCATGTGACTTCAGCCCATAGACATAAAAAGAGTAGACTGCTCATTACCAGCGAGAGCAGTGAAGCTCGCGTAGAAGGCGAGGGCAGTCAGTCTCTTGCTCACATTGAGATTGAGACTAAAAGGTGTGGGAGAGAGATAGACTGACTGCCCTCGCCTTCTACGAGAGCTTCACGGCTCTCGCTGGTGATGAGCAGTCTACTCCTTATATGTCTATGCTTCAACCTAATGAATGATGGTACAAGAAAAAAGTAGTCTGCTCTGCCGACGACGTTTCTGCATTTGAGTAAAACGCCAAAACAGTGAACGCGAGGAATGCTAGCCCAACAAAATTGGACTCTAAAGCAAATAATCGCAGATACTTGGCCGTCAATATCAAAGCGAGTACTAATCGTGTATTGTTTCTTCTGTTCTGAGAGTTCTCAAGACAAGGAGGTAAAATATTTATCATTTCACTCTGTTCTGAAATTTATCAGTAACTCTTTCACACTTGTTCATAAGTTATACTTTTCACTGTTAAACTTTTTGCTTTACTTTATACCCTAGGGGTTAGTTTCACGTTGCTTTCCAGCTCTTTCACTTGGTGTTAAAATTCAGGTTTACAAGGAAGCTTCTGACCTGTACCAGGATATTCACAACGTTTATGAAAGTTTATCACTCATTTGACAGATATGGAAGGTGAAATATCGGCTCGCAAGGGTCTTTTAGTAGTTGGCTTGACCTTTGTGATATCATCAACTGCTCTATTTTATGTTTATACAAGCTTTCCAGACTTGCAAGAGTAAGTTTTGCACACATGACATTTTTATCGAATCGTAATTTAATTCCATTATTTTCTTTATTTGTTTATTGACAATTTCAGGAATGAAAAGCAATATTTAAAGTTACCATACGACATCGAAGATGCCAAGAATCTTGGAAAGTTATTAGAATCCTACAAGGACTTGTATTACGCTCAAGTTTTGACAGGGCTCTTTGTAACGTACATCTTGTATCCTTATCACTCAAAACTATTTCAGAAAATTTTAATGGATCTTTCATTATGTGTATACATCTGAAAAGTATTGGTACCTTAAATCATTGCTTATTCAGTCTTCAAACATTTGCGATACCTGGATCCATTTTTCTGTCGATTCTTTCTGGATTCTTATTTCCCTTTCCACTCGCTCTTACACTTGTGTGTACCTGCAGTGCGATCGGCGCTTCGTTGTGCTATCTGCTGTCGTCCTTAGCCGGAAAAAAACTTGTGCAAAAATATTGTCCAAACAAGGCGAAGCTTTGGGCTGAAACTGTGATCAAGCACAAGGACAATCTATTGAACTATATGCTATTTGTAAGGATTACTCCATTGATACCAAATTGGTTTATTAATCTAGCGAGCCCGGTAGTCGGGGTGCCATTGTTGCCATTTACAATTGGCACATTGTTTGGTGTTGCACCAGCATCATTTGTCGCTATACAAGCAGGGCAGACTTTGAATCAATTAACTTCATCCAAAGATGCATTTCCCTTGAGCAGCCTGATTTTGTTGTTCGTTTTTTCTTTACTTTCTCTTATACCAGTTTTATTTAAAAGTCAATTTAGGAAAAAATTCGAATAAGATTAGCCCGATCTCACTTTGGATTCATTTCCCACCCGTTTCTGGTTGTTGCCTTCTCATTAGGCCAATCAAATGTAGTCAGTCGACAAAATTTTATCAAAAAAAATATTTACATGACTTGATTGCTGTAAGTTGAATGCAAAATTGAACCTTAATAAATCTTGAGCAGTCTGTGTAGCACTTTTTGTCGTATAAATTAAAATATTGATTATTAAGTAGTATACTGTTTGGAATTTCTTTGAAAAAGTGTACTTGCATTTTTGTGCTTTTTAGATGAGTCCATAGTTGGTGTAGAATGTATTACATTTGACGATTTTTATAATTTTTTGTAAAAATATTTGTACAAAAAAACAATACCCTATAAAGTAGTAAGCATTAGAGTTAGAAGGCGGTATTTTTATTTCTCGGTGCAATGTTACTAAAAATGACAACTGTTGGTAAATAATTTGAAATCAAAACAATACCAGGAAATTAAAATTTTTTTTCAATAACTTTTATTATATTTATACATCGAGAGCAACTATATGTTCACAAAAGATTTATGAAAATAAAAAATCTCTAAAAAATGGATCTGGTCGAAAATAAATTTTCCTTCCAGTAAAAATACTTTTTATACAATATTATATTGTTCAAATAGATTACTTTAGTTGTAAAGTTTGAAATTTTTTAGCACGAGTTTTATTTTAGCAACAAGCCATCATGATTAAAGTTGTACACAAAACAAACTTCGTTCAACAGTTGTAACTTTTATGCATGAAATCTTAACAAAACGATGTAAGATACGTTATTGTTATATTTGTTAAATTGTTTGAAGGAAAACTAACTGGACGCCAGTACCACCAGTTGTACCACACTAGAATAGAATCGATGTATAATAAAAAAATCTTCATTCACAAATTTGTTGTGAATTTTAATAAAATTATTTATGTCACTTACGGCTTTGAGATGCAGATAACAACACATTTAACTTATTGCAGTTCCTCCTACACTCTGGACTAGGTAATAGTTGTATCATTCTTTCTCCACTGATACATTGGACTACTACATTGGCGCACTCAGGATTTGGCTAAAAAAAATCATTAAATATCAAATGTCAAGAACAGCGATGATTTTCAAGTCAGAGAGTGCAATGTCTACTAAATGCGCAATAATTTCCAAGTACATACCAAACTGTATTTTTTAGCATTTGGTTTATCTATGAAAACAAATTTTTCTGTGCTTGGACTCCACCACTCAGGCAAATCTGCCAGCTTGGGCAATAATTTTCTCAATTTCCGATGAATTTCCATACGATTTATTCTCCAAGTTATGTGTCCCTTTTCTTTTGCAACTGCATTTTTTTCAAATATTTCGTCATTAGTTGGGAACCGCGGGTCTCTGAAATATTAATTTACTGTTCAATTTTCGAGAAAAAAAAACGAAAAACAGTATGGCAAGTTGGCAATGAAAATTACAGACTTTTTTGCTACTCCAGAGCATAATACAATATCCGTTCGAGTAGGTCAAAAGAATCGTATACATATCTCAGGAGCGATTAAAAAGTCTTAAATCTTGCATTTGTCACCCTTGGCTTTGCCTTGGGAGAGACTAAATGTAAGATCTGAGACATACTTTACTTTGCTGCATAGATAGGTAATATACAGATTTGAACTTGGCCAACAAAGTTTAGTTTCATTATTTAGAAGCCCATGCAATGATAATTATATGACATTGTACATAGGATGCTAAAAAGGAAGTTATTATAAAATTTTACCTGTACATTATTGAATTAACTTGATTTCGTGCAGAGTCCGTATAATGCTGAAAAGCTTTTTCTTTTTTTACATACAGTTTTAAGAGTTCATCAATATCAAAATTTTTACATTTATCAAAACTAGTGAAGGGCGTCCCAAAATTAAACGTGACTTTGTAACCAGAAAAATTCTTGACTGAATCCACATCACTGCAGGGCCAACAATCCATTTTGCTTACTTTAAAAAATGGATTTTCCACAATACACCATTCATCGTACCATTCTAAAATTTTAAACGATTTATAATAGAGCATCACAAGTGAAACGTACAAAAAACTTGAGGGTACATTTGAAAACACCAATCTCACAGTTGTTGGCCATGAATTTATTGATAAAAAGTAATTTTAATTTTGTACTTTGATTTCCGATATTATAAAACATATATTTTGCCAAGAAAAAGACAATAATAATAACGTAAAAACAGAATGTTTACAAACTTTTTGTGTAATCTCAAAAAAGTACTAAGATAATTAACATGCAAGGTATAAACATTTACTAACGTCGCGCTGAACGATATAAAATTAAGACTATTAAATGTTACCTGTCAGAGATGGATAAGTTGATATTACAGGTACAGCAAGTTTTCGAAAGATTCTTAATCCAGGATATATATAACCTTGTAAATTTCTCAAAAACAGATTGTGCGTTTGTGGGTGATTGTACAAAATAACAATGCTTGCAAATATTACGCAAAGCAGAGTTCCAAAAAATTTAAATATTCTGAAAGCAGTTATTATCCTTGAATACATCTTGGTATCAAGAAAACAAAAACATTCTTGAAATATTTTATGGGCCTGTTTTAGAGAAATATTATTGTTTAGAGCATAAATTATAATTCTTTGAACTTCAATTTTATATTCGTCAGAATCCATTTAAAATTGTAAAAAATATTAGAAAAATAAAGCAATTGATTTTGTGAGCAAACAGCAGACTTTCTTTGAGCCTTTTGTTTACATGAAAAGCTAACCCAACCTTTTGCTACACTTTAAAGAAAATTTGTCCAATTTTTATCTTGAAACATATTACTTATAGGATCTACTTTTTGATCTGTTGGCTAACACCTTTGAAAAAGTAAGATAAAATGGTGCTGTTTTTTTAAGAATTTTCAAATCATGCAAGTACAGGATACAAAGGGATAAAAGAGAGTAAAAGTTGTAATTTTTACAATGTACATTTATGTACCTAAGACTTGTAACATTTGAATTTTATATATATTTAACGTCATTAAAACTAAGAAGTATGCTATTTGAAATACTCAAAGAATAAAAATAATTAATGGTGATCCGATGCAGAATGAAGGTTAGCATAGTTTCTTTGATAGAATTCTTCAAATTCTTTTTTTCTTTGCTCTCTCAGACGAAAATATTTTGGATACATGGCTTTTTCCATTGGATGCCAGTAATCAATAACCCAGTCTGGAGGAACATGATCTCTCCCGTACGCACAACCACCTGGTGATTCTGCAAACTTTTTATAATTCCAGTGTAGATCTTCAAGCAACTTTTGTTCTGCTTTTATTAACAATTCTTTTGCCATACGCAAATCTTTTAAATCCTTATTTTTATCGAATTCAGATCTTGCAATGACTGACTCATACCTTGAACCAAAAATTGTATATTATGTTAAAATTTATAAAAACACTACCAGTTATGAAGTACGTATAAAGTGTATTTAATGTAGCATACCTAACATCTTCTAAGTGGTAGTATGAAGATTCTATGTGACGTAAAACCCGTTTATAAAAATTGCAGACTTTTCGAGAGTGAGAAACGAATGCTGATGGTAGTTGGGCCATCTTTCAAGTATACACTGCTTTCCAGTTGAAGTTCCTTTGATACGCGAGATGAGGAATATTTTTATTTTTTAATACCCAAGACTTTTTATGTATAGGACGTTAGTTGTGTGATACGTGACGTGACATATTGAAGGTTACCATTACCAGGCCGCTAAGGGTCGGGGGGGACGGGGAGTGCAGACTGCAGAGAATATCAGAATATAGAACATAAGTATCTTCCTCTTTATAGAAGGTCGGGAGAGGCCTTTTCTTGCTTTCACTTTTAACGTTAGTACTGTACCCATAAGGCAGGTGGCGTTAGGATCGAGCGTTTGAAAATCATTAAATCAGAGTGGCAAGTTCACCGTTTCTCGTATGTCACCAAAAGACGCCACTTTATTTAGATTAGCATAGAACAGTGGCGCTAGCGGGCCGATCCCATCATCCCAAATTGGGATTCCCAATCCCTTCTGTCTAAGAGTGTTTGTAAACTTGTATGCCCAAGCGATGTTTAAAGAAACGTGTATCGGTAGTTTACCGTGCAAGACTTCATTATTTATATTTCAGAGTAAAATCAGTAGAACGTTTGATGTGTCACGACAACGACAACACGACTCATTTCAAACAATTGAAAAGATTTACACACAATTCTCACTCCAGTGTTCAAAATTAGTAGTTTTAATTATATAAATATAACAGAACTTGAAAAAATTTAAAAGTAAATGTGAAAATATATTGGAAACAAAAATAAAAAAATATGTTATCTGCAGTTAAGTAGCACTATAAAATAATTTCATCATTTAAGCAAAAAGAAAAAAAATTTTTTTTGACAAACTAAAGTACTGTAAATTAATAAAATTTAAAATGCATGTCCATATTTTTTATAATGTAACAAAATTTAAACTATGTATAAAATGTTGGATGGAATGCGTGTATGTTTTGTTTCAAGATGTTTATTTATCATTCGATGCTACGAAATTAATGATTTCTAAATATATCATTAAAATTCAAGTAAAAAAAATTATTTTATTTGCATTTAATAAATTATTTTATTAAATCTTGTAACAAAAATATTACAGCGGTAAATAATAAAAATTGGAATGTACATTGTTAAATAACTCAAAATAGATCTTGGTAAACGTTTAGGTTAAATATCACTCGATTGATAATTATTAAAATTAGTTCGTACACGTGTGTTTATAGACAAACGCAACTTGTCCCTTTCAATAATTCGAAATCAATTAAATAATCTCTTATAATTTGTCATTTCTGTACAAATATTTCTATATAAAATAACACTTTTTAAAATCAACTTCAAGATGCAATAATTATATAGTTAATTTCATGTGTGTATATATATATATATATATATCTATGTATATGCATAATATAAATTTTCTAATTTGCCTCGACGTATTTAAAATTATTTATAAAATAAAACTGCCCAATATTCTTTACAAATTTTTGGTCGTATGCTTCATTAACAATCTTGATATAGT
The DNA here is from genome assembly GCA_030522625.1 of Copidosoma aretas. Lineage (NCBI taxonomy): Eukaryota > Metazoa > Arthropoda > Insecta > Hymenoptera > Encyrtidae > Copidosoma > Copidosoma aretas. The sequence continues at coordinate 8,730 of JAPYYV010006976.1, read as the reverse complement.
ATTGATGATTCAGTAAAGATCAAGGTATCATCAAGTATTGCAAAACTTGGTCCTTCTCTCTTTCTCACATTGGGAGACTCGCAACTGTGTTCTTGGAACGAAAGTGTTTTGTTACGGGCAATTTCTTACAACACATAACTGGATTCAATATGATACGTGCATAGTTGACCGTAATAGCACACACATTGTAACATTTCATCGATACATTTCCCATGTGCTTACGTCAAAATATTCACAGCACAAAATGTGCACACTTTATGAGATGATATAGCTTGGTTATGAAAATATTACTTTTACATTTAATATTACTGCTCCTAACGATAACAGTTTGCGGTTCTTAGCTTTGAATAATCATATACACTTTGAAATGTTCTGTTCTGTTTCAAGCACTTGAATTGTTGTACTATTTACGAAATCATTACACTAAAAATGACTCAATTAAATAAATTTTTAGTTAATTTTTGCAAATATATATCATTTTAATTTATACATTTACATAATATGTTTTTTAAACTACATGGTCAGAACTTTAATCGACGTGATTAAGCTCTATGGACGGATTTCACACTCACTTGGTGACTGTTAGCTGGACAAAAACTTACGCAAGGCACAATTTTTTGCTGAACAGTTTTTTTATCTATAGTTAACGCAATGATGACAGTAATTTACAAAACTGTCATCATTTACCGAAACACGTTTACTTGTAAATATTTTTCTCGAAATTTTGTTTGACGTATATTGAATTTTATCAAAATGTGTGCCATATAAATAAATAAATAAATATATAAATAAATAGAAAGGAATTTGCATTATTTTATTACTAGAAGAAAAATAAGTACTTGTGGTTTAAAAACTACAGTGTACCATGGTAACTAGCAATTTTTATACGTATTGCGTTCGGTCTTTGGTTTATTGAACACAATTGCCAAAAAAATATTTCAAGATTGTTTTATATTGTTAATACTTATGGTTTTTATATCTCTAATACATTAAACAGTTTTTCATTGTTTTAAATATCTATCAAACTTTTTAAAATCGATCAATTTCATATCCATATCATCAAAACTACTTATATTTGAGCGATTATTGCTTTTAGATTATCGATATTTTTAGCTAATTTTTTTAGTAAAGCAACCAATTAATTTACTGTGATTTTTTGAAGCAACGACAAATTATTGGAAAATATTTACAAGTATTCATGTCGAACAAATTATCGATAATCAAAATAATGTTTACTTTATATCGCTCCGGTATGATATTTAAATTTCAAGGCGAGAATAATGTTGAATTGATAAATTGAAACAATCAAACACTCTTATAACCACGCATTCAACAATATAAATTTATAAACTGTAGTAGACTAGCTAATATGCTGACCAATTGGATATGGTAAATAATTGCCATACCAAAAATTTCAACGCTGAATCATCACTGAATCAGTGAGGATAGTAGCACTGAAATCCGTAGTAAATCGCCAATTGATTCCGCGTTGAATCAGTGCTGACTCCATAATGAATGCATGTTGAATACGGGTTAAATTCGAGTTGAATTTATGTTAAATTCAGGCTATCATTGTTGGATAGACTTGGATTCTATGCTGATGCGTTTGAAATGACTTATTATTAACTTCAATTTGGATATTTCTATGGTGTAGGAGCTCTAAACTCGTAATAAACGCTTAATACTATCCAACTTTATACCAAGCGTACATATATATAATAGTAATATTTAAATCTTCATGTAACATTTTAGGAACGTCCATTCAACGGAGGTACGTTACAGATTCAACCCATATTCAACATGGATTCATCATGGAATCAGCAGTGATTCAACGCGGAATCAATGTGGCGATTTACTATGGATTTCAGTGTTACTATCCTCACTGATTCGGCGTTGAATCAGTACTGAAGCAGTGTTGATTCAGTGATGATTTAAACATGGATTCAGTACTGAAATCTATGTTGATTCAGCATTGAAACTTTTAGTAGGGTGAGGTTAGATCTGAGCAACTCAAAAGGTACAAGTCTGCTCATTGATGACTTTTACTAAGTAAATGCGAATTGAATTGGTATAAATTGCAACATTGTTCTCCACATATATTGCATTTCCAAGGATTACTTTCACTGTGACAACCCTTATGTAAAAAGTAGAGAGTTTGATCAGGAAAAGTTATTCTGCAGTGACTGCATTGAAGACTGTCATTTCGCGGATCCAGTCTCGTTGACGATGTCGGTTCGCTTCGCAAGTGAGGACTACTGCATATTGAGTTGTCACTCGCCACATTACTATTGTTGCTGTTTCGGTTGCTGATGCTTTTATTGTTGTTATTAACATTTTTGCTGTAGTGGGAGCTATTTGAAAGTTTACGGCGTAAATCGTCGCGAAGTAAAGATTTTAAGGGTGATACTTTGATTATCGATTGCAAAGTCAAATCGTCAGATGTAGCACTATTGTCATTAGCAATTCCATTGCCAATTGGTTCTTGTTTTATTGGAATCAAAGAGATAGAAGGAGTTATAATTTGTTCTCCTTCTCCAGTGCTTGAGAAAAGAAAATACATAAGGCTAAGCTCAGTTTACTCTCAATATAATAGAAGAGTTGAATTAAAAAACTTACAATGAAAAAGATAAAATAGACCAGTAAAGAGACTAGTATTTCTATACAATTACCTGTGATTACTGGTATTGTTACCAGGCAACTGATGATGACTACTAGTTGGGGCATTGCTATTGCTGTCAGCACTTTGTGGACTGTTTGGACAATCGCCATTCAATGGTGTAAGGCTGACGTTGAGAACTGAACTAATTTCTTCTGGATACGGAATAGAGATTTCGACGTGAGGTGTGAGAAAATGCATGGGAGGCGTTGCATTGTCAATCGAACGATTTCCATTACTATCACCACTGTCAGATAATGGTGCAGAACACATAGCCTCGCTAGCTGCACAGCTATTTATGAGCGAATTGGAGCTGTTTGGACCAGGATTGTCCAGATCTATGCCGTGTCTATGTAAACAGTATTGCTATAGCACTTATTTAGCACTCAACAATGTGTCATTTTCACGAATTGATACTTGCAATCGAAAAACATTACTAACCTGTTGAAAAAATGAAGTCTCAGACATTTCATCGTTGAAGCCCTGTAATGACACAAGGGACAAGATTTAACCATATCATGCTGACCAACATGTTCATTTTGAAAATGTGCTCTCATTGCAATTTGACGTTGAAATCCTCTATTACATATCGGGCAGTGGTAGGGCAATGTTTTCGAATGCGTTGTAAAGTGTTCAGCCAAGTGGTCTTTTCTGAAAAATCTCTTTTGACATATACGACATTCGTATGGTTTAACACCTGTATGTCTCATCTGCAATTATAAAAAAATTCAATATCAATGTGTTTCTCGTTTCTTTGGATAATGGCTCGAAATCTAGAAAATTTCTGCTAAAATTATAATCGTTTTATGACCCAGTGTCCAAGTAAAAATGTTTAGCTGCGATTTTGTCATTTTATAATACCTTGTGTCTTCTCATATTAGCACCGTTTGAGAACTTCATATTGCAAACGTCGCACTCAAACATTTTTCTATGAGATCTATGTTCTAGATGCCCTTCATCTCCTTCGGTATAATTTTCTGACACGTCCACTCCTTCGGCGCTTTCTACAGTTTCTCCACCCACTATACATTGGTCCTGATGTAAGCTTAGATCAGTTTTATTGATAGTTTCATAACTATCACATCGCTCACACCTGTTAAAATTATGGTATTCAACAATAGATTGAATGCAGTGATAAATTCAATAAATGTTTAGTTTTACCTGAATATAGGTACAGCTCCATCACTACTGTCATAATTGGTATTAAAAGCAGCTTCGTTATCTAGATCTTCATCTTCTCTTTCATTAACCAAATCACCAGGTAAAAGGGCAGAGGAATGAGAATCCACCTCATTTTCTCCTCCACCAGCATCTGACATGATACTGGTTACTAAAAATATCTGAAATTCTTCATGTGAACTAAGAAAATAAGAAAATCTATATTTGTTCACCTTTTGATGGTTTTTAAATTTTATGATGGCCGATAAAAATAACCATTAAGTACTACAACGTCGGATCGATGGTGGTAAGGACAGAATCGTAATTATTATTATCATGTTTACTTGTTGTTAGTAGACATGAAGAAAAAATTATTAGATATGCAACCCGTTGCAATTGAACCTATAAATGATGTGGTATAAGTGTAATAGCTTCTTATAGTTTGCAAAATTCATAACGCACAGTTACATAGGCTGAAAGTCGAAAAAAAAAGTTTCAGAGCTTCGATACTGTATCAATTTAAACACTTGCAACGGTAAAAGTATAAACACCAAGTATACATGAATTGACATATTTAAAAGACACAATGACTTGTAGCGTTTATGTAAATAAGATACAGATGGATGATTGTATTAAGCAAACGATTAATAAAATGCAGCAAGGAAGGAGAAGAGGTATTACGAAATATGTACGTCTGTCGGGGTGTAATGACTTATATAGGTACCTGATATGTATGGCTGATATCAATTTCTGGAGACAAAAGTGAGAAAAAGCCAAGCAGTATGGACACAGTACACTGTGCCTAATTTATTAGGTTCCAAATCAAAGAGACGATGAAATACGAAAATGCAGAACAGCTGCAGAGAGGCACATTTGTTGCTCGTTGTTTCACCAACGGTACGTAAGTATTAACAACAATGGTTACATAGGTACACGTAACTTTACTGGCATTCGTTCGCGCGCACGTGTAATAATACTTGTATTATTATACACTGAGAGAAGATTGGTAGTTGGTAAGTACATGTTCTGCGCCAATGAGTGGTGTAACTAAAACATCTGAAAACGAGGTGTCTACTGTCTAGTCCCCCGTTTTAATAAATCAGGACCAGGAGCTCCGTTGTGGCGCCACTGCAACACTGAGCAACTTAGGTACTTAAGTAAGTTTCTCCGTTGCTCATAAGTAAGTAAGTAAGTACCTACTTAGTGCTGTTGATGCGCTGAGAAACGAGAGAATTAGAGAAACCCCGTTTTGGCGTGTATGGTTAGCCGTTAGTTGGTGGGTCCGCCACTCCTGTTTTGGCGTTGCACACGTGCCAATTTTCTCTCAGTAGTCTCAGTGAACTCAGTAAGTCATCCAATCTTGAATCTTAACAAGATTAAGTTTAGCATAATAAGAAACACCTGATTGTAAGCTGCAGCTCAGATCTGCGATATACTGCTGGCACAGCCCATCCTGCATAGGTATACACTGCACTAAGTCACTCGCTTGCTGGCTCTGTTAATTATTATCTGCTCTGATGTCTGTGTAAGCAAGTACTGTAAGCTTGTGCTTCTTGTATCTTGCTATTTTGTTTTGTCTCTTCACCTGGGGCCTGATCCTCCTGATCCTCAATGCGTCTCGTGTATGTCGACATAGAGCTAACGGAGCCTTCTGATTGGTCGAGGAGGGTCTCTCCTGCTATGTCACGGTAACACAAACTCTGTATCGAGTATATCGTTGCTAATTTTTATATCGGGCTAATGATACGCACCGGAAATTATATGAGCTTGTGATATGGCAAACATAGACCCTCCTCGACCAATCAGAAGGCTCTGTTGGCTCTATGTCGACACTCACACGAGACGCATTGAGGATCAGGCCCCTGCGGTCTCCAGGTCACCACGTCTGCTATATAGGCTAGCTGAGTGTACTCCGCGAGTCTCCAATCATCAGATCCTCTCTCTCCGTTTTCACGCGACGTCGCCGACGACAACAACGCTGCAGCACTGCACGGCACTATATATAAGTACTACAGCTGTACAGTACTTACATCAGGAGTTACAGGCCTTACGTACTTACAACAGTTACAGCAGTAACAGCAGGCGCGCGCTGTGCAAAGCGCAAACGAATTGGCACATAGACTGGTGGGTGGGGAGGCGGCCGAGGGGTGAGGGGATAGTAACGTAACGTCTGTACAGGCCACAGGGCTGTCAGTCAGGGCTATACGTACAGTGCACAGCAGCCACATGCAGCACAAGCAGAGCAAGAGAGAAGAGCACATACATATATTATACAAATGCCCAGACCAGAGTGCAGTGCACTTTGTCCCAGTTTTCTCATCAAAGTAGGCATAGGTACTTTTTACGAGGTAAGTATTTATACAAACCGGCACGGTAGCGCACGACTCAAACACTTTTCCGCATCAAAATTTGTTGCTTATTTGTTAGCCTGGGATCTAAGCTTGATCTCTATTCACAGTGTATTGCAAATTAATAGTGATTCGCGAAATTTACTAACTGTCCCAACTGTTTTGGATGGCTAACACCGAGGAGCAACTTGACAACTTACCAACTTTCTACGAGAGGGCGCATGAGTCTGCTGTCGGGCGCGAACTGCGAATACTGCGAATACGAATACTAAAGAGATGAGAGATTTTTGATGAAGTATGCGAAGCGCATTCTTTCTTTATGAGTTACGGATAAAATTAAAAGTTAAAAACCGAGCTTATGGTCCCGTTTTGTTTTAATATTGAAATACTTTTCAACAAAATATACTTATATTCAGCAGAACCAAGGAAAACTGGGGTCTGTTTGGTTCTATACGTATTGGCCTCGAGCGCAATTCTGAAACAGCTCCACCAGTCGAGGGACTTGAGAACGTTTAGCCATGTGTTGTTTTTGAAAAATAAATAAATATGTTTTCGAACGAATATATGTATATATATATAGGCCTACATAAATAGACGCAATGAACTAAATAGACGCAATGAACTATTCTGGGATATACTTAGGGTTTTCTACAATGGAACGCTTGACCGTATTGAATTCGACCGTATCCACCGCATATAGTACTCTCACACCTCGAGGGTGCGTGGAACGCATCCATGGCAGGCTTCTAGGGGCGCACTTTGACTTTGCTCGTTCAGTCTAGCACGCTATTTATTTATTTTTCAAAAAGAACACATTTCCGCACCTCACCACTACACTACTCCCCTCTCCCACCTCCGCCACTTCCATCCCCTCAAATCGTGCCCCTATAGATACTAAAGCATAGCCTTGTTTTGGTCTAAACATTGACATACATCTATCATTTCATACTGTTGTCCTTTTCTATTCTAGGCCAAACGTTCTCAAATCCCTCGACTGGCAGCGCTGTTTCAGAATTGCGCACGAGGCTAATAAGGATATAATTTTTTGTGATAAACGATTTTTACGTGACAGGGTCCGTACCATATAAATTTCCGTCCTATGATATAACATAGGCTGAAAAGGTGGAAAAAAGTTATATGGTACGGCCCCTGAAGCTTTTTTATTCGCTGTGTAATTGGTCGAGACTGGTCAAGAACGGGTCAATTTGAAAATGGGTTTTTAAAAAATGGATAAAAAGTAATTTAAATTGATAAAAATTATGACTACGCTGTAATCATTTTATTGTTCATTAAAAATCATGAAAATTAATGTACTTTATTAAATATTAGGAGTTAGCAGGCAAAGCGTGCAGGGGCCGTACTGTGTAAATTTGGTTTGCTTCTGTATACGTGTACGTATATAGGTATATACCTACAAAGTTTATCGACCGTTGCGCGGCACCTTTTCATTGGGAACGTTCCAATTGAAGACTTGTGAGGTGTCGCGCGATTTGGAATAGCCTCTGTCTGGGGCCGTACCATATAACTTTTTCAGCTCCGTCAAATAAATCTGGACAAACCAATTTATCTCTTAGAGACACTTTATGCCGTCTTAAAGATGAGAATTGGCTTGCCCAGGAGTGGTAGTACGTAACTTTTTCAGCTCCAGCAAGAAGCTAGATCAGGGCAGACAAATTTTCGTCTTAAATGCATCTCACGCTGTCTAGAAGACAGGAATTGATTTGTCCAGATCCTTCTGTCGTAGCTGAAAAAGTTACATACTACCACCCCAGATCAGAGATGTTGAAAAGACCCGACATCTATCATCCCCTAGACGTCTGGTCTTTTTAGCATCTCTGCCCCTGGGACCGTACTTCAGCCGTACTGTGTAACTTTTTCAGCTTCGACATGTGTTTCTGGACTAGAAAATTCTTATTTTCAAGACGCCATAAGATGCTTTTAAGATGCAAATTGGTTCGTCTAGATACTAGCCATAACATAGGCTCATGAGCTGAAAAAGAGTTACGCACTACCACCCCAGGGCCCCCAGGGGTGGTATTGTGTAACTTGTTTTCGCTATGTTATACCATATAGGCAAAAATATAGAGGCTGTTCACATAGGCATGACACTCGAGTGTCACACTGTCACGTCGCGAGGTCCCATTTGAAACCAATGGTAAAGTGTCGCGCGACACTCGAGTGTCACGCCTATATGTGAACAGCCTCATAATTACGCAATACCATGCATTAGAAGACGCACTGACGTATTTGCTTCTCATATGCATCTTGCAACGTATTTAAGACGGATATGAGTTCGGCCAGAAGCCTATGCAAAAAGAAAAAAAGTTACATGATACCATCCCAGGGGTGGTACTGTGTAACTTTTCCAGCTTTGAAATGTGTTTCTGGACAACAAAATTTTTATCTTTAAGACGCTATGAGATGCCTTTAAGATGAACATTGGTTTGTCCAGATACAAATGTCGAAGAATGAGGCCCGAATTCATAGTCTGAGTCTCCGACTTGAGAGCTGATCTTGAGACGCGGTCTTGAGATACAGCGATATTATCGAAGTATCGAAAGTCGACCT
>JAPYYV010006975.1:0-15540 GCA_030522625.1 Copidosoma aretas | reverse complement strand
ATCCTACATATTGCTGCAATGTATTAGCTGTGTTGATATAATACTCGCTGACCTGGTTCTCGCACGTATCCATGATAGCTGAAAACAATTATTAAATTTGGTTTCACCACGCATACACACGCGCAAAGAGACGTAAAAAAGCATGCATTCGCGCGCAAAAAATGTGTAAAAAGGCATGCACTTGCGCGCAAAAAGACGTAAAAAGCATGCATCTACGTGCAATAAGACGTAAAAAGCGTGTATATATGCGCAAAAGGACGTAATAAGCGAGCATATATGCGCAAAAAGGCGTAAAAAGCGTGCATACGCGCACAATGAAGACGAAGAAGGCGTGCATTTGCGCGCAAAAATGTGTAAAAGGTGTGTTATATACGCAAAAAGGCGTTAAAGCGTGTATATACGCGCAAAAAGACGTAAAAAGCATGCATTCGCGCGCAAAAATGTGTAAAAGACATGCATACACGTACAAAAAGACGTAAAAAGCATGCATTTGCGCGCTACATTTTTTGAAGATATAGATTATTAATCTTACCGAAAGTGTGTATATCCTCGAGAGCTTCTTCCACTGTTAATGATCCCTTTCAGGAAAACATTTTTTTTGCTTAGTGTTTCGTTTCTAGAGATCGGAAGAGCTTCTTCGTTGGAAGAAGATTTTGATGACTGTACTCGTCGACTGACTTATAACAACTAAATAATTTTTTTATCATGCAGCTCTCTTTGTCCTCTGACTATTAGTATCATTGCCTAGCAACCGTAATTAAGCTCCCTGATTGGTTGCTATAAATCTCTTAAGAGGCATTCCTTGGTGCTGACTTTGTGTTAGAATTCTGGAGATCATATGAGTTTCTTCGATGGTAAGAGTTTATGCCATCTAGATGATTGCACTTGTTGATTGACTTGCTATAACTGATACAATTACAGCAACACTTACAATTCAACAGTCTTTATTAATATGCGTGGTGCTGTATAAAAGAGTGGGCCAGCTTTGGGATATTATGTTTATTATTTTCGTAATAAGAGAGCTAGCGCGCGTATAGCCCGTGTCTCGCATCACTCGATATGCTTACGCATCCGCTAATATAAACCTTACGCTTGTATGCTATAATATGTAAGAAAGGAGGTATGAACATCTTGTTACTCGTGCTAAGTATTGTATACAAAACGCGCTTGCCTCTGCTAATCGTATCTCTCGCTCTAAATGAAAAACAAAATACGTTCGAGTTAGCAGGCATAGAAGGACTTGCGTCGAAGAAGAGAGAAATACCTACGCTGATAAATGAGCGGGTGTCTCGAACGGGAGATTAAAGTCGCGGCGAGTTATTCCCCGCCGCATACATCTCGTCCTAATATTCTCTCCCTCTTGCCCGCCTCGACCTCATCCTCCGCGTCTCGCTCTTTCTCTCGCTCTCTCTTGCCCACCTCGACCCATCCTCCGCGTCTCGCTCTTTCTCTCGCTCTCTCTCTCTCCCTCTTGCAACATCCTCCGCGTTCCAAACCTTTGCCTCATCGTCTCTCAGCACTTGAGTCGAAAAAGCACGCATCATTCGATACTCCTGTATTGATAAGACGGACTAGGCATAGTGATGCGAGTGCGCGTATAGCCAGCATCACTTGATACGCGTGTACATATCCGCTAATACAATCCCTACGCCAGAATATTATAATGCATAAGAGAGGCATGAGCATCGTGTTACGTGTGCGTTATACACAACGCGCTTGCCTCTTCGTGTTACTCGTGCGTTGTACACAACGCGCTTGCCTCTGCTAATCATATCTCTCGCTCCAAATGAAAACAAAAAATGTGTTCGAGTAAGCAGGCATAGAAGGACCGAGTCGAAGATAAGAAAATACATAAGCTGCTAAGAGAGCGGTCGTCTCGAGCGGGGGATTGGAGTCGATGAGAGTTGCGCTGCTTCCCACCACATACATCTCATCCTAATATTTACTTGCTCTCTCTCTCTCTCCCACTCTTTCCCGCCTCAACAACATCCTTCGCAATGACTCGTCTACAGAAACCTTTACCATCGCCTCATCTCATTCACTTTCTTGCCCGCCGCGACGACATCCTGTGTGATGACGTAGAAACCTTTGCCATCGCCTCTCAACACTTAAGTTGACAAAGCCTCACATCATTCGATACTTCTGTATGGATAAGACGGACCAGGCATAGTGATACGAGCGCGCGTATAGCCAGCATCACTTGATATGCGTGTACATATCCGCTAATATAAACCCTACGCCAGAATATTATAATGCGTAAGAGAGGTATAAGTATCGTGTTACTCGTACCAAGCGTTGTACATAACACGCTTGCCTTTGCTTATCATATCTCTCGCTCCAAATTAAAACAAAATGTGTTCGAGTAAGCAGGTATAGAAGGACCGCGTCGAAGATGAGAAAATTCATAAGCTGCTAAGAGAGCGGGCGTCTCGAGCAGTACATGGGATTGGAGTATTTAAGAGTTGCGCTGTTCCCCCGCCGCATACATCTTGTCCTAATATTCACGCTCTCTCCCTCTTGCCCATCTCGACAGCATCCTCCGCGTCTCGCTCTTTCTCTCTCCCTCTTGCAACATCCTCTGCGATCCAAACCTTTGCCCCATCGCCTCTCAGCACTTGAGTCGAAAAAGCACGCATCATTCGATACCCCCGTATTAATAAGACGGATCAGGCATAGTATTACTCGCGCCAAGCGTTATACACAACGTGCTCACGCTGGCCTCAGATGAGTTTAAAAAGTAATACATGGGAGAGAGCAAGAGCATCATATTTCTCGGGAGTGCGTCTTGAGCGTTATTAATAATAATTATACAGCCTTATCAACAAATGTTTGGACCTCGGACTTCACGCATGCGGGTAGGGCAGAGACCATAGGCCGATAATTTAGCTGAGCTACTTACCTTCAGATCACGTGATCCGGGATCCAAAGGGAGTCCTTGCTAAAGCACGGGCTCAATCACACATGGGGATCCAGAGTATGGCTGTTGGAGTAAGCCGGCGGAAGTAAGGCTGCTTTATGCAATAGTAAGCGCTTGCTTGTCTAATAGCACGAGGTTGAGCACGGTCGATGATACTGCTTGTTGATAATGAGTTGAGCCGGTACAGTAGTACTAATCTGGCACTAATATGGGGACCCGAGTAGCTCGTGTTATAGTACGGGGAAGCTTGGCTGCCGGATAGAGGTAATCTGGCACTAGTAAGGCTTCCGGAAAACTGGCCCAGAATACCCATAGCTACACTACTTACAGTATATCTGCCTTGAACATTGTGAGTGGTATTTTTTACATAATGCTTTTCCCACAATATCGAATTAGAAACAACCCTGGGAGCTGTTTCCAGTTCTTCAATTTTCCAAGAACGTTCTAAAAGAGAATTCAGTTCAATTAAGCTACAATTCAGCGCGCGTTTAGGTTTATTTTTAATGATTCCTCCGGCAATAACTGATTCCAACTGAGTTTTTTTGTAATATTTAATCGCACCGATATTTAGAAATATTAATTTAACCTATTGAAAGTATTGATAAAGTAGCTCTGGAGCCTATTAATAAATCAACCGATCGCGGAACGTGAAATTGAGGATCTGCAAGCATAATGTTTTTTGGTATGTATGAATCCTGTCGCGGAAAAATTTCATCTGGAACGAAATCAGCAATTTTAGGTACTGTTAAAAAATTTAATTCTTTTTTAAAGTCACTGTGATATGCCTTACATTTGATTTTAACGCAATATCGAGATAAAGTGCAAGTGTCATTGATGCCGCCCATGGGAACTGCACTTTTTTGTTTGGGTAAATTTAATGAATTTACTAAACTCTCTGTAATTAAATGAGTTGTGGAGTAAGAATCTAACAATGCCCGAGCCTTTAAAAACTCCCTGGAGCCGTTTAAAATTCAAATCAGAGCAGTAGTTAAAAGTTGGGACCTTGGAACTAAGGTTCTATTACTAAAATACTGGTAGCCTAGTCGTGCCGACTTGGACAGTGGCTTCTTAGCCGATTCTACCTTGGGAACACCGATGGATTGTTTGAACGTCGAATCCGGTCGTTCATCTCCTTGCAAAAGTGTGTGATGCATTTTGTCGCAATTCTTGCAACGGAGCGGATTCATGCAAGCTTCAGTGTGAGGGTGCAAGCAATTCCTACACAAACCCTGCTCTCGAAACAAATTTCAACGTTGTTGCAGACATAATGTCTTGAATTCAGGGCAAGCATAGAGTAAGTGATCAGACTTGCATCTGGGACAAGAGGACTTAAGCCTTGTAGCAAAAGTTCTAGTACCGGTGTCAGAACGTTGGAACTTTGTTGGAGACCCTGTCAAGTCAAAGTTACATTTCCTATTGCCTACAACCTTGGTCAAAATGTTTCTTTCATATGATTATAACAAAAGAGCTGTTTCAAGCGAAAAATCAAAAAACTGTTCTAATGACGGAATGGTCGGCCGCTCAAAACTTAAAGTTAAATCCAATTAGGAAGACCACCTCTGCCACTTCAATCGAATGCAGCAACTAAAGTGATGTTCACCTAATAATCTAGCCTAACCAACCCTAAACCGAATTTTCCCAAAAAAAAAAATGTTAATTTAGTTTTAAATTGAAAAATGAACTACGGAGTAGCCGATAAGAATTTAATTTATACGTCAGCCCTCACACAAGCTTATCCAAAATATCAGAACGAATTTAGTTTGGAAATAGGTTGACTAAGCAATATCAAATTGATTAGTTATTGTAACGAAATTAGCTAAAAGTTGTCGAATTATGTATATGGTAAAATTGGATTTAATCATAAAAATCAGCCACTTATCTTGTAACGTCCACAGATACGAGGAGCAATTATTGCCGGGCAATGAGGTGATACTGGGTAGAAGCGATGGATAGCAGCATAAAGACGGCAATGCTTCCAAGATAGCAGAGCTGCTGTGACCGTTAAAAGACGGATAAAGAAAGAGAGAGAGAAAGAGTCACACGCGTTCGTCGTTGCCCGCTCGCAGAGCCTAAACAACGCACCCGAACACGCAGTGATGAAAAATTTCAAGAAGAGTGTGTATCTCTCTAGAGGCACCTAAAAATGTTAAGTCTCGGCTTTGCCATCGGTGGCGTCACCAAGATAGTTCTCTTTATTCCTACTCACCAAAATATCTAGGGCAAAAATGCGTGAAGTGCAGAAAAATTGAATAATTTAAAAATGCCCTAAAATCCCAAGAAACTAATTTTATACAAATGATACCCTAGATTCATCTCAGCCAACAATACAAATATATAATGCACTAACATAAGTTTCAATATCAAATTATTACACTTTAAAATGAAGGGAAGGGTAAACGCCAATAAATTTTCTATATGTGGGAAAAAAGCCTGGCAGCATAAAAAAATCCGATTTATTTCATTGACACGATTGAGAATAAACAGTTTTCTGATATACGAGTTCCACTATAAATATCAACTAAATGAATAAATATATGTGTGAACGCCAAGTGGACAAAATGGGGAAAAATGCACAAGATAAGATTTTCAACGGACACGCGCGATCACCAAAAATCCGCACAGACAGCACTAAAAACAATAAACAGAGAAAACAAGGTCGCATGCACACTAGTGGAGATAAACCAAACACAGTAAAGAGCAGCAACGCTGCTGGTGGACTTGATACACGCTGGAAAACAGCTACCGCTGGTAGTGCAGGTTGCACGATTTCGAGGACAAACGCCCGGTGCACCGGTCGAGAGAGCAAGACGAAACGTCAAAGCGAGAGAGACAGTGTAATATGCAGTTGCGTTGCAAAACGTCTAGAGTCAAGTGAAGAAAACTAGCCAAAGCGCATACCAGAAGTGCCTCTACGTTGACGGAGTTGCTGCCACAAGCAGCAGGGCTAAGCAGTGCCCGTGGCCGCAGTGTCGATAGCCAATCAGCCACGCTGCAGCCTGAAGCTCCACGACTTTCAGCCTGAAATTGGTATAAGTGCGATAGAAAATGAAAAAGGAAGGAAAAAAAGGTCTTCGTGACGTCAGCGGATGCGGAAAAGCATGTTCCAACTGATCAGTAGTAGTAGTCGTAGTAGTAGTAGTAGTAGTAGTAGTAGTAGTAGTAGTAGTAGTAGTAGTTGTGATAGTGGTAGTAGTGGTAGTAGTAGTAACAATAGTAGTTATAGTCGTAGATGTTGTGGCCGTAGTAGTAGTCGTAGTAGTAGTAGTAGAAGTAGTAGTAGTATTTGTAGTAGTAGTAGTAGTAGTCATGATTGTGGTAAAGTGTTTGTAATAGAGTAGTAGTAGTAATAGTAGTAGTTGTTGTAGTAGTCGTAGAAGTAGTAGTAGTAGTAGTAGTAGTAGTAGCAGTAGTAGTAGTTGTAGTCATGGCAGTAGTAGGACTAGTATTGGTAGTGGAAGTGTTACAAGTTGTAGTAGTAGTATTAGCAGTAGCAACAGTAGTAGTAGGGGTTGCAGTAATAATACTAGTAGCAGGATTAGTAGTAGTATTAGTAGTTGTAGTTTTTTTTAAATTTTGTGGTAGGAGGGGAAATGCATTTGCGCACACCGCAGGGACTACGGTAACGACGGACTAAGTGGACCTGTTTTCCCCAGAAATAGAAGAAAAAAAAAAAAAAAAAAAAAATTTCTCTTAGGCAAACAGGCCAACCACTACCAACTAAACCCCCCTCCCTTCCGCGAGGCTTAAATCCACCCCGTAACCACGTTAGCATTACTTCGGAGTGGAGACACAATAAAGGACACCGTACCTTCCGACATTAGCAAGCAATATTGCCACTAGGTGCTGAAGATGCCCCTCTCCCCCACCCTGAAAAGGATGTGAGGTCCCTGGAGGGCAGCATCCATGTTCAGCCTTACAGCAGGCTAGTTTTGCGAGTGCCTGTATTTTGTTCGGTGATTCTCCATGCTGATAAACTAAAAGACTTAGCGCAGGGTAGATCCGCACAGAACCTTCTGCGTCCTCACTGGTCGCAACACCCAGGGCACCATTTAAGTATAGCCCCCCACACGGCATTCGGCGGCCCTTTCTCCTTTCTTCTTGAAGCGGATAACCGACTAGACACAGTCATCCGAGGCCCTCCGTGCGTCCTTAGAGCTAAGTATCGTGAGGACGATGTTTTCAGGCGTGGGTACCATGCCCAGACAGTCCGCCAGCAGCTAGCGCTCTCGGTACCACCTTGCGCACACGAAGAAAGTATGCTCGACGAAATCATCCATGAAAGGGCAGTAGTTGCATTTGGGAGATGCTTCTACCGCCATCCGATAGAGATAGGCGTCTAACTGACCGTGTCTGGAGAGGAACGGGGTAAGGGAGTAATCAATCTCACCATGGTCTCGCGTCATCCACGGCCTCAGGTCAGGAATCAGCCGGTGCGTCTATCTGCCCACATCGGCCTTATCCCACTCCCGTTGCCACGTCATCACCGTTTCCTCCCGCCTGTCGTCATCATTTCGGGCACCGGGAGACATAAATTTATCCCTACGCTCATGGGCCAACAACATGACGGGGATCGTTCGCGCAATCACCATAACAGCTGCGGAGAATACCGTGTGGTAAGCGCACGCAATCGGGAGAGACCCGATGCGCTGTACCGAAGTTAGGCACTCTCGGGTCCACCTTCTCGCCAGCGAACCCGCCAAGACCTCCAAGCCGTATAGCAATATTATGTTAGCGACTGTCGCAAGAAGTCTTCTCTTTGCCTCTCGCGGGCCGCCAACATTTGGCATTAGCCGAGCTAGAGCCACCGCCACTATGGTCGCCTTTTCTGCCACCCTCCTGATGTGCTCCCCGAAAGTGAGCCAGGAATCGAACCACACCCTGAGGAAGCGCATTGCCGGACCTGCGCAGATTGCCTCACCCGCAACGTACAAGCAAAAGTCACTGCCAAACCATATTTGCCTGGTAAGAAGCACAATATCCGTCTATTTGATCGCGAGCTCGAAACTGTGAGCCCGCAGCCACTCCGCCACTATCCTCACGGCCTCCTGTATTCTACGCTCGGCCTTCTTACGGGATCTCGCAGTAACGTGCAGCGCTATATCATCGGCAAAGCCCGTCAGCCCGACCCCTGAAGGCATTTCTAGGCACAGAACTTCGTCGTACACGAGGTTCCAGAGGTCTAGGCCGAGGGCCGGACCCTAAGCGACGCCCAACGTCACATGCCTCTCCCTTTGACCCACGGTCGTGTGGTCCGGAGTACACGATCCTGAAGAAAGCTATCCAGGATCCTTCTGAAGTAGTCCAGTACATTCTGGATCCTTAACGCCTTCCTTATATCCAACCATCTAGCCGAATAAAAGGCGTTCTTCACGTCGAGTATCATCAGGACCACAGCACTTCTCGTCTTTTGAGAGGGTTGCCAGGCCCGTTTGACGGCCTCTAGAACCTCGGCCACAGCCATGACGGTCGAGCGACCTACGCAAAGCTTTAACTGGTTGTCAATTTGTGTGCTGGCGCCCCTTACACGACCTCAAATCAACTTTATCAACATTTTTCCCGCATTATTCAGCATGCAAAGCGGCTGGAATGACGACGGGGCCAGGGGGGGGGGGGGGTTCGTCCTTGTCTGAAAGGACAAGCCTATGGATCTTCTAACACCTACCAAACACGCCGATGCGCAGGCACGCGTTAAACATGTCCAGCAGAACGTGCGGTCGCTCCTTAGCCACGACCTTGAGGACCTTGAACGGTACCCCATCTGGAACGGGGGCCTTGCCACCCGGCAGGCCCGAAGCGATCCTCCTAATTTCTTTAATGGTGAAGTTTGGCACTTCACCGGCCGGAATGGCCTGGCGCCTCTCCTTAGGGTGTTCTGGGAACAGTAAGTTAATCACTCTCTCCATGAACAAAGGCTTCATCGATCCCACTGGATCGGAACCGCGCAGTCTTCTTAGCGCGATCACGTATCCAAGACCCCACGTATCCCTGTTTATGTCAGCTACGAGCTTGTGCCAGCATCCACGCTCACTCACTTTGATGGCCCTCACCAGTTCATTTTTCGCATACCTGTACGCTGCAACAGCCTCTACCGCGTCTTTACGATATGTGCGTCACATCGGGACACAGTGGAGGTGCTGGGCGTCTGTGCGCAGGGACGCTATTTACTCGGTCCACCAGTAGCTCGGTCTACGCAATGACCTGGCAGCCCTTTTAGGCATACACGCATTGCACCATTTCATTATGTGTCTCATGGTACTATCCACCAGCTGCTCGGCCTCCGCCGCATTCGTGATCTTATTTAAATCGGCAGAAGGCGGCGCATTAGCTAGAGCTTCATGCAGCACGGCGTGGTAAAGCCACGCTTCGTTCCATCCGGTGGCGCGCGCACGGAGCGATTTGCGCAGATGGGCACTACGTTTCTCACCTAATGTGAAGGTGACGTACTAGTGGTCGCTCGCAGTGTAGTCCTCCAGGATCTGCCAGGCTGACACCCGCACCGCAACTCGCGGCGTCGCTAGGGTCACATCGATGATCGAGCCGCTGGTGCTTCTTCTCCTGAACGTTGCTGTATCACCAGAGTTCAAGACGATAACGTCGAGCCTTGCAGCCATTTCCAACACCGCTTCTCCTCAGGGATCGGTTCCTGACACTCCCAAACGGTGGCCTTGGAGTTTGGATCGCTGGCAAGGAGCACGTTCCCACCCTCTCTGCACTCACGAATAGCATCTTCGAAAGCATCAAGCCGGACCCGAAAGACGCGCATCGTAATGTTAGGCAAGATGTAGCAGCTTACGTAGGTAATGCGACCACACCTGATCCAAACCCCTTTCCGACTCCAGAGTTGGAGACAGAGAGTTTGTCGGATCGGATCACTAAGGCCGCGACATCAGTCCTGTCGCTACACCAGCTAGGGGCCGGAAGCGTGCAGTAATGCTCATACAATATGAGCAAGTTCACACCCCGGTCACATGCAAACTGGCCCACCAGGTCCTGCGCAAGTCAGCACCTACTCAGGTTGCACTGCAGGATTACCGACATTTTCGTTGTGCTGCTCCTGCAAACGCTCTGGTCACCCTGCCCCCAGCAGTCTCAGCGACGTAGTAGGTATCCGGATTTAAGTCCATGTTCTCGCACAAGTAGCACTGCACATCTTTTTTGCTGCAGCCACTGGCCATATGTCCACTTTTGCCGCACCTCCAGTACGCCCCGGAGCTGTCGGGCACGCCACACTGGCAAGCAATGTGGCCAAAGCCCAGGCACTTGAAGCAGCGATCAACCTTAGACATAAGGCGAACCCTGCAGTTCACTCACCCTATCCTTAGATGGTCCCGCCCGTTAAGAACAGCCGCCGCCAACGCAAAAGCCTCTACATAGGCAACTCGATTGCCTCTGATCCCTCTGGACGAGAGTCTCACAACCAGATCGGGAGCTGCTTCCTCGTCGAAGCAGCCCTTGATCGCTGCCTTGACCTTCTTTTTTGTAATCATAAGATCTATGTCCCGGATCTCCCAGAACAGCCGCGTGACGAGGGCCCGAACACACCTAGCGTCACCCACCACTTTCTGCAACAGTGTGGTAAATTTGTCCCAGCTCTCACTGGGGGTGTTTTTTAGTTCAACTAGGATACCGTCAGTCCTTGTCTCCCTGATGGCCCTCACATTTACTCCGAGTTTGTCAACCTTGACCTTCCTTATAAGGGTCAGAACTTCCAAGTATTTCCTGCCCTCAGCTGGTTTGACTAGGAGAGCCTCCGGTCTAGCCCTCGGGCGAGAGGGGACCCTGTTTGGAGAGTCCGTACCTTCTCGGCTGCAGACGAATCTTCCTTTTTCTTCTTCTTTTTTTCCTTTTTCCTCTGGACCTCTGTCCACTTTTTCTCTACTAGCTGCTTACTCTCAGCTCTTTCTGGAAGAGGCTTAATGGCAGGCTTCGTTTTTTCGGCTGCTTTGCGGGGTTTCTTCTTCTCCGCCTTCTCTGGGCTTCACGTTGCTGGATCTGCATTTGCCTTCGCTTTACAACAGCCAGCTCTGGAAGTAGCTGCTGGACCTCTCTTCCCTGCCACTTTCTTATCGTCTGGAGCAGCTGGGCCGCAACTATGTTGTTATGTCGGAGGCGCATGTCTGCAGTATTTCTTTTCTTTTTCTCTTCTCATACAACGTCAAGGCTACTTTACTGATAAGCCATGACTTCCGTGCCTGAAGAAGTGGCCGACCACTGAATAATTAATAACTCAGTAAACAGCACTAAGGCTCGAGTCATGTGCCCCGGGCGATAACAGCTCTTTCCTATACTAATAATACTCTTTCAACATACTTCATACCTTATATACATGCAACAATAAATAAATTCAGCAACAATCACAGATGCGATCAATAATAATAATAATATTTGTTAAAACTAAGGGCTCTTGGCCCATAAAAATAATACAAATTCATGCGTATATTATAAGTCAATGTCTCTGTAAACCGCGGATATTGTGGATGGCCTGTGGAACTTTTGATAGAGTTGGCCGATTCTCTCCATTCAAACTCGACAAGACATGACTCTTTAAAGGGGTCACAGGACATGTATCCAAACCACGCCAAAATATGCGAATTATGCAACAATAGCAACTAAGCAGAATATTGTATAAACTGAAAATTTTGTAAAGAGAGAATGGAGACATATACGGGTTAGATAATTGCTTCTCTCTCTCTGGTGCAGGAAAATTCGACGCAGAGGCGACAGGAGTCAAGCGCTACACCTTAGTGGCCACGATAACATAGCCGACGAGCAAAGAACCCCGGGATTGGGGAACTGCTCATTAACACTCGCCTGCCGAGCCTTACTGCACCACCCCAGGCAGCTAATGAGTTTTTACGGTATAAAAGGTACCGTTGGTGAGCCCAACAGCTAGAGAAATCTACCATCTGGTGACCGACCCGGAGTAGTCTCTCTCTCTCTCTCTGCTAGACGTACACTCACGAGAAGAAAAACTCTCGGAATGATCACCTAGCGATGCGCATCACCACCATCTGGACGTATACTCTCGAGAAGAAAAACTCTCGGAACGTTCACTCAGAAGTGGAGCCCAGGGATCGACCAGACGTACATCCACGGGAAGGAAAACTCCCGGGACGAACACCTGGAGGCCACCAATTAAGAATCACCACGCGTAGCTGCCCCTTCTTATTTTGTACAACTTACTTATTCAAATCAATAAAAGTAAGTCGAAATCAATTTACTCTTTCTCTCTCTCATTTAACCTTATACCACGCTTAGACGCGTATCCCTGGCCCCGCGATCCGTTCGCAGAGCCACCCGCACTAGTGAGCCGCAGTTCCGGGCGCCGGGACCCAGTATTTCGAGCTTAGCAATCACGCATGTGAGACGCACGCACATCGAGGAACTTTAACCCGGACTGGACGGCGTATGCGCTAACCTAGTAGAAAGCTCGGGCGTACATGCTCAACAGACGCGTCCAGGAGGTAGAGAAATCGAATTCGCCTCCTCGCCGCGACTGTCTAACTCTAGCTACAATTCAAGCCAGAACAACCACCTTTTCGCCAGTACTTGCCGTAATCCTCGAACAACTCAGCTCCCAGGCTATTAACCGCAAGTTTAGGCCTAAATATTACATTATTACTACGTTGCATCCGTCCAACGTAACATAGAATGTTGGAGGCTCCAAGGGGGATTGAAATACTGAGTTGATCTAGGACTGCGAGGAAAAGTCAGGCACCTAGGGTCGTTTTTACGACACATGCACCAAGAATGCGGGACGGGCCTATTAGAAATCAAACTAAATCGCCATCATACTCTAACACATATTCTTTTCCTTCTTCAAGTGGACGACATCGAGTTAGACGAAGTAACTCAGCGCAAATTAGAAAAGGCCTCATCAGAGAAAATAAGGTGGAAAATAATAAAAGTCTTTCAAAAGGCTAAACGCTGGCGCAACAACCAGAAGGTACGCGCCGAAGCAGAAAAAAAGGAAGCTATTAAAAACTCGGTAAAGAATTGCTTAATAAGGAACTCCCGGTAGCGGAATCCAAGAAGACCATTATAACAAGTAACGTCATTCTTAGCGAGCACCAACAAATAAAGGGAGCAGTTGAGCAAGAGAATACCGAGCATAATAATAAGCCGCTTGCTAAGATTCCAGAAGTGACGCCCAAAGGGTGCATCATCGTCAAAATCCCGAGAGCCTTACTAGAACCCCCATTACAGCCGTTACCGATTAATATACTAGGTATCGAGACTACAAATACATGCGTAGCGTTGGAGTCAAGCACCTCCGAAACCATTAATGTCGGGCCAACAAAACTTCCAGAACAAGCGCTTACAAACCCGACCAACGGTGTCCCCGAGGAATACCACCCTCTGGACCCGGGCTTCGACGGGGAAAGTACGCGTGACCAACTAAAGCAGTCGCCCAAGCTAGAAGGTCCTCAGCAAGAGAAGCCCTCGGAGAGACCAAGAACTCTGACGCTTTCGACCACAGACTTCCAAATCCTGCAGCGTCACGTACGCATCCACTTGAAGCCAAAATCCGAAAAATCCAAAATCAAAACCCACAAAAAAGAGTACCAAACACACACCGTACGAGGTAGTGTTTGGACGAATTGCCAGGCTGCCGTCATCCATCCCTCCCAAAGAAGAAGATAGACTGCCTACCTATCAGGATTATATTGTTAAGTTAGTAACTAGGCTGAACGAAACAAGGAAACTCGTGTACGATAATTTAGTTAGTTCTAAGAATAAATCTGAGGAACGTTACGATAAAAACTTTAATAAAAAATCATTTAAACCAAATGATTACGTGTTCCTGTCAAAAGGGGCCAAGAAGGGAAAGTTTGGCGATCACTTTCCAGGCCTACATAAGGTTTTGGAAGTATTAAGTAACCAAAACGTAAAAATACTAGTAGGAAACGAACATAAAATAGTTCATGCTAATAGGCTACGAACATCTAAAATAAGACCTCAGAATAAAAACGATCTTCGTAAAGAAAAAGAGGACTCTACTGATGAGTCAATGTCAGATTGAATCTGGTTGCGCTTTAGTGTACCTAGTGTACCTCCTAGAGTCCAAATAATCTCCCTTCACACCTCTTTTCTCTTCTCTTCTTATGTTAAGAATCACCCGTTTTCTCTTAAGATATCATATCATTTCATTTTTCAGGACCAAACAAGATGAATTTACTCGGATTTATTTTACTTTCTACAATCTCGGCTACGTTGGCACTACTAGGTTATAATTGTGGAGCCCAATCGGACAACGTCACTACGTTGCAACTATTAGAAGTAGAACCCTGCGAAACTCTAGCACACACGGTAGAAACCATCAAGCGTTATGTACAGCTATTACAACTCAATGACTACACAAATACGCAAATAATTCAATGCAAGGTAGTCATCCAAAGAAATATTCATCACTGCGGCATGCATTCGCATAGCTCCATGGTACACAATGAAATAGCTAACTACATAGAGTCCGTAAACCGCGACGACTGTTAGACTCTGTACCATACCGGACTATACCAATGCGGCCTGCTCCTCGTGAGCGGTGTGGATATCAATCGAACAGCCAGTATGGCTGAAACATTTGCAGATTCACTGACCTCGGACGAAGTTTGCTCAGGGTCATCGTACGCCGACAAATATGGCTCATGGAGCGGCGTCACCGTCCAAGGTACGGTTGAAGTAAAGTTGCAAGAATCTTACGCTCGCGTAAACTTGCAAGAAGATGTAATAATACTCCTGTCAGGCACTCGATGCCCATTCAGCATAGGCAAGTGCACTGACCAGGACGGCAGCAGTACGTACTGGGAAGTTCTGCCCCGCTCAAGCTGCCAATTCGAACTATACAGCATTCTATTCGAAGGCATTGCAAACAAAACTCTGGACACTGCCGATACCAAAAAGGAAACTATCTATTCATTTTCATCCACTGATATAACCTTTGCTCTCGCAGCAAAGAAGCGTGATCATGTATGCGGCTATAACGTAATTCGAACCGAACACCAAAAACTGCTCATCTTCGAGACCGAAAGAGGGCAATCGTTCGCCAACTAACAGCAAGTAGACCCTGAAAATGCAGATCTCTTTGCATACATCAATTCGAAGTTCGTCTACGTGAAGAGACATATAAGATCTCAGGTAAAAACGCTATACCAAGATATATTGACGCAGCGTTGCAAGGTAGAACGAATAGCTTTAGAAAACTCCCTAGCGATAGCCGACAAGTCTCCGGCTCAATTCGCGTACATTATTATGAAGGGACCCGGATACATGGCAACGGTAGCTGGGGAAGCCATCCGCATTATTTCATTTATTCCTATAGAAGTATCCCTGGCAAAAGAAGAAAATTGCTATGTAGAACTACCCGTAAAAAGCAACGGAACAACAATGCTCCTCACACCCAAAGCAAGAATTTAAAAAAAATACGGGACGAGAATTGCGTGCGACCCTATCTTTCCCCAGCTATACAAGCTAGACGAAAGGTGGTACCAGATACTAAGCACACTCTCGGAAGTAAAGCAACCCCAAGCGTTAAAACCTATGACCAAAGCTACTTGGCAGTACACCGAGCCATCAAACCTAGCAACTAGCGGAATTTATACCCCTAGAGATTTGGAAAAACTTAG
>JAPYYV010006974.1:0-14187 GCA_030522625.1 Copidosoma aretas | reverse complement strand
GTAAATAGCGCGAATAGTCGCGTGATTAAGATTCGTAATATATGTGTATAACAATCGTAGTGCATGTCTACGTGTGCGAGGCGATGCAGCTCGGTACCTTTAGCAAGCACGCGGTCCGACTGCCGACAATAGACTGAGACATATATACACAGCATAAGCAGGCATGACACTCGCGGACACACACACACACAATCACACACGCAGATACTGGAAAATTTCCAATAAAAATAAAAACAATGAAAGTCCTGAGTATACTGCATACACTTGCAATGCAAAAATTATTTTAAAATCTGATTGTACAAAACAATCTCCGAAAGTATCAAAATTGATTAAAATAAAAGAGACGGAGGAAGCAAATAAGAACAATTTGAACATTGCGATACAATCTTAGATTGGGAGAAAGAGATTAGTAAAATTACAGAAGAGGAAGAGATAACAGATTTTAGGAGACAAACGATAGAAAAATATGTAGGTTGTATAGCTTACGCGTATTTGCCTGAAACAGAATTAAAATTCTGTAAAAGAGCGATCAGGACAATTTTAGTCGGATATTCGAGAACAGGTTACATTTTATGGGAATCTTCAACAAATAAGTTCTTGACCTCGAGAAATATTACGTTCAATGAGAAACTAGTGTACAAAGATGTTTACAAGACAAATAATATAAATATTGATACTGATTTAGAACTGCAATTGAATGAAAAAAACTTAGAACAAAATATGCAATAGATTTAAGAGAATATACAGCAAGAAAGTACACATAAAGAGAATACAAATCTTGGATCTTAACTTAAAGAAGCACTTAAAGTAAGAAGACCTAAAAAGAGAGAGCTAAGAGAAGAGAAAAATCTAACTGAATCTGAAGATAAGATAATCCGAACATCCTCGAGACCACATGAACCTAAGAGAGACGATATATTTGTTTATTTTACTGATTTAAACAAGAAAGAGATATTTAAAGTTAACCCAGAAGAGAGACATATTATGTTGGCTAAAGTGAATTTTGACCCAAGCAGTTACAAAGAGGCAGTGTAACGTGAAAACAACAGTCTCTGGGTAAAAGCTATAGAAGAAGAAAAACTGTCCTTAGACAAGAATCAAGTCCTTAAAGTAGTTAATAGACCAGAAAGTACTAACATACCAGACTCAAGATGGATATTCACGAAAAAGATTTCAAAGGAGTAAATATTTATTTACAGAGCTAGACTTGTAATAAGGGGATACCAAGATGATAATAAGTATGCGATTGGAGATATATATGCTCCGATTTCGAGACTGCCACTGGTAAGATCTTGTCCGTCAATAATAAATAAAGAGAACTAGCTTCTTTGAAGCTAGACAATCAGACGTCAAGACTGCCTTTTAAATGGTGATTCAATAATACCTGTTTATATAGAGATACCAGAAGGCTCTACGAGTATAGTAAAGAAGAGAAAGACAGACAAATATCGAGACTGAGAAAAGCATTACACGACTTACCTGTAAGTCCCATGAGATATTGGCTTGGAAAATGATGTAAACGACCCGAGTTTATTTACCTGGAGAAAAATGGGAAAAATAGTATTGATCTTAAAGAATACTAAAATAATACTGAAAGGAAAATAGAATACACAATAGCTGTTAAAACTGAATACATTGACGACTGCACCTTACAGAGAAGCAGTAGGTTGTCTAATGTACCTTTCAAGTACCACGCGACCAGATATAGCTTATTCGGTAAATTGCCTGTCTAGGCAGCAGCAGGCACCAACAGAAAATGACTAGCAAGATGTAAAGAGAATATTTCGTTACGTGGGAGTCACGAAAGAGTTTGGTTTGACATTTACAGCTAAAGGAGAAGAGATGGATGTTTTGACAGATTAAAGCTTTAGAAATATGGAGGATTCATTCTCTACAGGCGGCTACGTGATCAAACTCATCGGAGGCACAGTCGCATGGAGAAGTCAAAAACAGTCTTATCCATCCTTGTCAACTTGCCAAGCGGAGTATCTCACCATAAGTAAAGCTAGTAAAGAGATAATAGCCATAGACAAGCCTATAAGAGATATATTAGGCAAATCAATGTATCCAGTAAAGGTGTGGTGTGATAACAAAGCTGCTGGAAAGTATACACATACGAAAGGTAGCAATAAATTAAAAGATTTCGACTACAAGATTGAAGAGATGATGGAGAGAATAAATGAAAGGGAGAAAACTAATAAGAAACCTCCAATGGCCGATTCCCATGGAGATTCTATCAAATATTGTGTATCTAAAAGGAAGATAAGAGTCTATTGGGTTTAAACAAATGAAAATATCGCAGATATTATGACAAAACCTCTATGGTCCCCTTTTTATATAAAGTTAAGAGTTGGACTGTTCAATTAATAAAAAAAAAAGTTAGTGAAAGAGAATTACAAGATGGTTAAAATTTATAATATATGTTTTCTGTTCTATTCTATTTACAGACGCCAACAATGATGAGTAGGTAGAAAAGAGGAAGTAGAAGCAGAGCAGTGCAGAGGAATGGATGAATCAATATAAACCTAAAAAAATTCTGTGTATTTCTATTAGCTCTGTCTTCATATTTGAAAGTTGATCTACGTGTTCAATTTATGATTTTCTTTACATCTTTGATAAGTTTACTTAGCTACTTAATTTTGTGTTTATACATACTGGAGTGTGAAATATTTTCCTTTAACGGTTTTGAAATGTATAAGTTTAATTTAAGAGTACACTAAAGCGGAGAGAGTGTTGTAAACGAGGCTTTAGGTATGCACTTGGTGCAACAGTACGGTTTCCTGATCGATGAGGGAGGCGGGCGCGCGGGGACTCCCGAGCAGTACTAGAGGTACAGCTCGGGCTCTATACATATATGTTATACATATATATAGTCTTCGTGTACTGCACCGAATATATGCATAAAAGTTGTGCTTAGACATAAAAGTTGTTAAGAGCAGAAAGAGATTCTTTATAAAGGAACATTAAGTTTAATAATGAAAGAGGTACACTTGTAAATATGTGTCTGCCGTTTGACTTACCAAATCCACCACCGCCTCTAGAGTTTCCACGTCTAATCTAATACTAAAAATTCTTGCAAAATAAACAAATTAATATGAACTTAACAATAATGTAATTCTAATTATTCTTTATTATTTTAGTTGACGGGATATCTTTATGGAACATTACAGAAATATTTGTACGGTAGAGACAATGTACTCTCGGAATAAAGGATTTTGTAATAGAATGTGTGAAACTTGTAAGGACGCACTTGGGAGCGACTATATCAGTGGAATAATATGCGATAGAACCTACTTTTCCAAATTAT
Source organism: Copidosoma aretas (assembly GCA_030522625.1). Classification (NCBI taxonomy): domain Eukaryota; kingdom Metazoa; phylum Arthropoda; class Insecta; order Hymenoptera; family Encyrtidae; genus Copidosoma; species Copidosoma aretas. The sequence goes on along the minus strand of JAPYYV010006974.1, from coordinate 10,880 downwards.
TCCAAGTTTTCCGAAGTAATGAGCTACAACATGTTGTTAGAAGTTTTATAAAAAAAATGTTGATATTTTCTGCAAACAAAAATGCAATCTTTTCAAAACATGTACGTATGGAAGTAATTCATAACAAATATGGAGAAGACATTAGAGAAATTTTATTCCATTTAAATCACGCAGTTGTCTTTGCACCAGAAATATGTGAGTACAAGCAAATTCTTTATAATTTTTACTTAATAGATGTGAAAATATTTTAATTTACCGGAATTATTTTCTGCAGTAGTAATATAAGTATTTGTTACCGCACTTTGTCCCACTACAACAATCCCCAATAAACTTACCTGATGTCTTCTTCATCCACGTCAACGTGTACACTGCAACAGATTAAAACGTTATGCTTGTTTGCATATAGGACAGCCACACCTCCGGAGCTTTGGTCGTGACCTTCCCCTACCAGTAGTAACGATGTCTGACTTTAGGTAAATAGCTGCTTCAAAGAGCTAAGAGACAGCTCTCCTAGCCCACATAAGAAGAGTTATCCCCTGAATTGACGCTTCATTCCTTATGTTTGTACTTTAGCACTCCTGGCTGGAGGAAAATAGCCCCTGGATCGGCAGGGAGTCAGTCCCACTGCAAAGGCAATAGCCTGATCGCTCTTAGTGGTACGGTATCTTCAGTCAGTAGAGCAGCTCCACCAAATATCTCTATGACGAGGTCATTTCTTTTTTTTTGCCATGAGCGCCAGAATCACGATAAGAAAACTTTTTCTTTGAAGTGACTTACTTTTGATAATCATTTGCCCGGGTCTGTTCTGATTTGTTTCATGCGGGAGAGTAAAAGAAGATGAACAGTGATAATAAAGACTTTCAGTGCAAAAAGATATCCGAATCGCCTGCGTGTTTAGTTTATGTATTTGTATATGTGTATGTTGACCGAAAGGTGCCGATGTGTTTTAGTGTTTTTTACTGATTTTATTGTTATTATGAGTGCTAATATACCGTGTCTTATAAAAATTGTACAGGGCCGGAATAAGTATCAGTACGTGTATGTATGCGCATGTGTGTGAGTGGAGATGAGATCAAGTCGAACATAAGTGGTGTAGAGTAGGAGTAAGAGAAAAAATGGGAGAGAGAGAAAGCGAAGCAACACCGAGTAGCTGCCGAGCCTACGCGAGCTACCAGGCCTTCTTGTTGAGGGATTTCTCCGCTAGCTGCCAAACTGCGAAGAACGATTCCCTGTGACATCGGCATTTCCCGCTGCCCTGCCTCATCTCCATCTTGCCGAGCTACCGTCCGTCGTCCAGCTGCTTACGATATATGCTTATCGGCACCTGCTGTCAGCTGCCGAGATCCAGCGGCCGTCCGGGTGGCAGTCGAGCTAAGAAGCACGTCAGAGGACGTGGACGAGTTCGAGGTTGCCGAGGACGGGACTCGTCTCCAGGTAGTAGTGCCGTGTAAGTAGCTGGTGCGGGTTTTTAAGAAATCACGTACGTGGGAGTGTGCAGGTGTGCGTGAAGCGTGTAAAGGTAGCGACCGAAAACGGTTTGTTGAGCGAAGAAGCATGTGGATATGCGAGAGCCGAGTCGTTCGAAAGATGCTATTTGTTGTGTGGTTTTGCGAAAGTGCGCGCTAGGGTAGTAGTTCGAGGAAATCAGGGGTGGTATCAAGAATCAGATTAAATATTCCGAGTGTGTGTTGTGTAGTTCGAGCGAGCTGTGGATTTTTCTGAAAGATAAATTATCGCGTTCGTTCAGCGAGAGAAAGAGAGAATCGATGGTACGTGCAGGCGTGTATGTGTGTGTGTGTGTGTGTCTGTGCGTATGCATGTGCAGCGTATTTGGGTATTTGGTGTCGTGATAAGAGGATGACGTCCGGATCGAGAGAGAGATAGAGAGAAAAAAAGCGGTAGGCAAGCATGGTTGCCGGAAAGCACGGGTGAGTTTGCAATGCGTGGATTTTCGCGGAGCATAGTGTGCTTGTTTCTTCTTCTTTTTTTCAGCCCGAGTCTCCGGCTGTCAGCGTGTGGTTGTCCGTCCGTTGCGCTAGGACTTTGTAAGCGTTTCGGGGGAATGTGCAGGTCCAAGTCTCTGGAAGGCGGCATCGGGACCGTCTATGCGGTAGAACGTCGGAGTGCGTGAGTCTGATCCTTGGTAGTCAGCGTGGTGCACCGGTGAAATATCAAACAGAATGAGTAGGGACCCTAAACACTCACATCAGTAGCTGTGCACAAATTCTAATTTCTTAATCAAACCATTAAAAATATCTATGGTAGCTCTTTTTTCTCCCTTTCCTTCCTCTTCTTCATATTGTTCTAAGATGAAACAATAATTGTTGGTTTTCTCTTGCGATGACTTCGTACTTGCTTTACCTTCTTCTTTTTAACTTCGGTCATATGACGACCACGCGTCATTTTTACAGATTCAGTGAGCAGTTGCGACTGAAACAGTGTATAAGGTGATGTCTCATAAGCTTGAAACCGCATTCTTACTTAAGAGCCATTGTAGAGTAATTTTATGCTTCTACTTGCTCGTACGGTTTCTTTGACAACAGCTCTTACACTTTGTTTTCATGACGGGTAAAACTCATCGGAATACACTGGCTAGAAATGATCCAATAACTACGTGCCCTAGTTGATATAGAAGGCAAACCTAAATGCGTCTTCCTTCTACACTGCTCTTTCTACTAATCTTGCTTATAATTTCCCCATCATCACTATGTTGAATAAAAAAGTAGTGATAGAGATCCATGATTTTAAATTGACTCGTTTGAAATGAAGTGTCACTATTTACTTTCTTAAGTAATATGGTATAGGTTTCTTTGTTTGATCTCTTACATCGATTTTGATAATTTAAATTTAATTACAATGGTGTATACATATGCGGTGAAAATTAGATTTTTGATGCTACCGTACGAGTCACCTTGAAGGCCTAATGACAGCGCTCGTTACAAACTAGATCAAACATGAATTAATTTTTTATTTTTAATCTGTATCGTATCATTCCGGGTATGGTTCACAGAGGTCGCTGTAAGCCGTAAGTATCGACGGTAAAGTGTTAGAGAGATTAGCTGGGCTAACAAATATAATCTTATTCTGCACTAAAAAAATTATTGTTGTACTTTTCAATCCTAATACTTTATGGAGTCTTTCGAATAACGTTAATCGGTATACGTACTCGCTATCGTAAGGTTTAGGGCAGACTACGTAACCACCTCTTTCTACATTCAAAAACACGTGACCCTGCACAGTGTCAAGACTCTTTATTTCATTGATATTTATGTAGAGACTGGATCGTATGTATGAATCAACATTAAAGTCAGCCTCTTCAACTTTTTTCCTTTATGTGTTTATGTCACATGTGACTGTAATATGTTTCCTATGGTGATCTATCGCTTGTTTTTATTTACTGTATGTGAAAAAGTTTGTGCTATATTAATATTTTTTATGCCTACGACCGCTGTCCTTGCCAGCGAGTTTGTAAAGGTAATCTAGTCACGTCATTTGTATTAGTTTTATCAGGGTAATACTGGATACCACTGTTACTTGGCAGCTCAAAATAAAGTTCGTCAGTCATTAGTAGATAAGCTACTCCGGTACCAACTCATGCCGGTACTAGCTCATGCCGGTACCAGCTCATGCTGATACCAGCTCACGCCGGTTTTAGCCCGACCGCTATAGCACGGTAATGTGTGGGGTGAGTTCCCCGTGCTATAACACGAGCTCTGACGTCGCGGTTGATATAAGCCGATACTAGCTAACCCGCTATAGCTCTCGCCGATACCAGCTCACCCGCTATAGCTCACCTGCAGTGGTAGGGAGAGTTCCCCTATTGCTCTGACGTCACGACTCTGGAGCTCCCCACCTCAGCTCCCTCCTCAAGTGCCAAAAGGCGATGGCAAAGGTTTCTACGTCATCGCGGAGGATGTTGTCGAGGCAGGGGAAAGAGAGAGTTCCAAAGATACATTTTTTTTTTTAAACTAATTTTATTGCCCCATCAGTTGTACATCAAGGTAAGTATATTATTTGTTTATTGCTGTTCTTTCGATAGTAAATTTTTTAAAGCTGCGGCATTCTTTGCATCACAATAGGCTGAATCGAATGTATGATTCAAGCATTTAACATCATCACCACCCACTTTTTTCAAAGATGGACATTCTTCGACATGATTAATATACCTATAACAAAAGTAATTTTTACAGCTACGCATGTGTGGTCGATTATATTGATGACTTGAACTATATAACTATTTAATAGCACTGCTTGCAGCCATTTCGGTTTTTCGAGACCTTTCACATAAATAACGTCATCCTCTTTGATAATTGATCTAAAAAATGCACAAAAGTCCTTGTAAAGCACTTGTCATTAGCTCCAACGTGAGCCATGTTAGGTGTATTCCAACAAAAGATTTTTCCACTTGTTCTTAGAAGAGAGCTTTGCCCAAAAATATAGAGGCTTGAAGAGAAATACTGATAGTGTAGCATTTTCCTTCAGAGAAATAATACCCACCTCTTTGAAAATAAATTCATTAAGGGTGGTCTTGAAGCCTTGAACGTCGACCACGTACTTAGTCATCTCAACGCTGGCACAATAATCAGCCAACTAACACTTACATTGATATGCGATCTCTTTATATACAACCGCTAGTCACAGCTCTTACTGCTTTAGTAGAGACATACTAGTATGATATAAATGCACAAGCTCACGGTTCAGTTGAATACGTTAACTTGAGCTGTGAGCATCATAGAGCAACTCCACGATAATTTTGCTAAAGCCGACGCTGTGGAGCGTGATATTCGATAGCACTACGGTTCATCATGACTTCCACGAAGCAGTTCAATGATATGGCTAACGCTTTATCACAAGCATATATTGATGTGAAAGAACTTGAAAGAACGACCAAGGCTGCTGCCCATATACAAAGACTTTTAAATCAAGGGTACGTTACTCTGCAGAGAGCTGATATTTTCGGTGGGCAAGTGAACTTAACAGTGGCAGAGAGGTAAAAACTACAAGCTGCCATTGCCTTAGTAGAGACTATTGTATAACTGCATCAGGACCGCTTAAAAGTTGTGGAATCCGTGGAAGTGTTTGAAAATGAAGCAGAAGATTTCTCTGCAGCCTCTAGTGATACTCAGTCTAAAGTTGCAATAGCAGCAGAGCTGTTTAAAAATGAGCCGAGTGATTTTGTGTCAGGTGTTGTAGGTACTGGAATAGCGGCACCAGTAGTGGAAAATAACTCTATCAGTTCAGATAATGTTAACAATGCTTTTGAAAACCGTATGTAACCAGTTGTAATTGCAAATTTAAAACATCTAGATCTTCACAAATTTATGAATGATGCTAAGAGACAGTTCATAAAAGAAGTACTTACGATTCTCGAACAGCAACATAGCTTAGAGATAGACACAGTACTAGCTGCAGCGTATGCGATAGTTATAGATGATGTAAAAAGTGTTGATGTAAAACATTTTAACACAAAATCTAAAGTTATCTACTATACCACTGATTTAAATGAGTGGTTTGTGCTTAATGTTTAACATCCTATTGAAAAAGATGTTAAGGAATTTCAAGAAAAAGAATCTGGATGGTCTCTATGATCAATACTCAATATTGTGCTAAAGATCAACAAATATATTCTGATAAAAGGTAGCTCCGTCATCGACTTACCTGTCTATATGAAAAATAAGTTCGCATGTTTTAATGTTATGAATAGTAATAATCAATGCTTTAAATGGGCTATACTGTCCGAATTGCATCAAGCAACATTACATGCAAATCGTACTTTAAAAAATGTACAGTATAAAAATATATTCAATTTTAAAAATATGAAATGTCCTGTTGATCCAAGACAAATTGGAAAGTTTAAGGTGCAAAATAATGTTTCCATCAATTTATACTTTTTAAAGAAAAAGAAAGACATAACATATGACTTAACTCCTAGATATGTAACTGTACAGAAAAAGGATAAACAAGTAAATTTACTTCTCATCTAAAGTTATTATGTAGATGAAGATCAAGAAGAAAAGGATGAAAATACCGAGTATAGTCACCACTACGTTTTGACAAAAAATCTATCCTGCCTCATAAACCAGCAGACGTATTCTCACGATCGCAGGTCATTTGTATGTGATCGATGTATACACTTGTTTTGGACTGCTGAGAAATTAGCAGCACATGAATCTGATTGCAAGAATGTTAATCACTGCAAAATATAGCTTCCACGGAAGAACAACGTAGAGAATATACTCAAGTTCAAGAATTTTACTTACAAAAATAGAGTGCTTTTAATAGTTTACGCAGAATATAAATGCATATTAGAACCAGTACAGAGTGATCGTGCGTATTAACAGCATAAGGAATTGAGCATTAAATTTTTCATAAAATGCAGTTATAATGATAGGAAATTGCAATACAAGAGCTACAGGCAAAGTAAAGAAGATGATAAAACATTAGCTTAGTGGTTTGTAAATAACCTCCACTTACTTGCCTTGAAATCGCTAGAATTATATAAAAATCCGAGGCCAATATTGAGCTTAACACTCGGAGAAAGAGTCAAGTTTGACAAAGCCGCTCTCTGCCACATTTGCAATAAGCATTTTGACATAAAAGACAAAGAGATTCGAGACCACTGCCATCTTACGGGGAAGTAAGTACTAAGCATTATTTTCTCATGTGATTATACTATTATTAATATAATTTTAACAGATTATGTATTATTTTCAGATATCGTGGCCCCGCACATAACTCTTGTTACCTTAATTATTAAGTCCCAAAAGTGATACCGGTTGTTTTGCACAAGTTAAGTGGTTACGATTCACATCTATTTATAAAAGAGCTCGCTACATGCTTTTCCGGACGAGTGCAGCTTCTCCCGCAAACGAAAAAAAAAAAATCTCTTACGAAATTCGTTGAGGGAACTGACATAAACCTTCGCTTTATCGACTTCCTCAAATTTATGGCCTTGTCTCTAGAAAAATTATCATCATACCCGGGAACGTTCAACATAGTAGAGAAAATATTTACCGAGGATGATAAATACATGTTAGCAAAGTAGGTTCGGTGGTGAAATAAACCTAGAGAGTAGTTCTATACAATATGGTTAGTTTATTTAATCAAACGGACGGTCATATGTAGGACAGGTGTGTACAAGACGATAGTCAAACTGCAACTGGCAACACTTACATATGCATGTACCAGGCCCATGGCACCACCTAGCTTGTAAGAGGAAAGGGCGAGTGCGTGTATGTCTTTCTGACATTCCCTCCCACACTTAAACTCTTTCACAATACAATCTTGAATATTAATTGTCTAAAAGATAATCAATAACAGGCAGTAGCTATACAAACAAAAGTTAAATGCAGAATTTTAAGTAAAAAAAAAAAAAAAAACCTTGAGCTGGTCCTCAGGCTCATTATTTCTACTTTCCTGCAACACACTGAAAAACAACAAATATAAATATACACAGATCAAGTGTTTTGTCAGTCACATGAGCAACCTCGACAATTGAACTATCATCCTCGTCTTTATCAGTCTCGAAATCATGCGCGGTCTCAATGTTTTTTGAATTGTTATGGAAGATGTTAGTTTGTGCTGTTACGCTACGCGTCTGATATCTTGATCTTTTAATATCAGCGGTCACTAAGTAAGCCAGTTTTCTTTTGTGCCCAAGGTTTCTTTCAGTATCTTTATTTGGATCAATCTCCATGTCTATAACCCAATATGGTTCTTGATAAACTCCAGTCAAAAATGTTTTGTTAGATCTTGGATCGTAATTATCGATTATTTTATTGTTTAAATAAATGGACATGCCTAACTCTACAAATTTTTTAAGATATATCAGGTTTTCAGCAAGCGATTTAGCACAAATAACATTGTTTAATCTTATAAGTCTATTATCGTTATTACCTACAATTAAACCTTCTTCTTCAGTTCTCAAGTCGGCTGCTGGGTCTTCATTCACGCATTTAATTACCTCGTATTTAGTCTCAATAAATTTTTTAAAAGAAAGTTTGGAATTGACTAAATGTTCGGTTGCTTCGGAATCAGCGATAAAGTTTATTAGATTTTGGGAATCAGGATTATTAGTATGATCGACGCCAGCCAGGCGAGAGAACAAGAAAGAAGCAGTCACATCTTCAGAATTAGACTCACCTTTGTTTTTACGGTTGTTATTACTCTTTTTATTGAGATATTTTTTCTCCTTGGGTTTGACGTTCTTTTGATTGTTTTTAATCTTGGGTTTCTTGGACTCATTTCCTTTGTTTGAGTCGTTTTTGCGTTTATTACTATTATTAAAATTTCTGGAGTTATGACTGTCTCTTCTCTCATCACGTTTAAAATCCCAAGATTGGTTAGTGTTATTATTCTTATTATAATTTGATTTACCTCGGCAAGTAGCCTCATGCTCCATCACCTTTGGAAAAAAGTTTAAGCACCTGTGGCACTGCTTCTTGCCGTCTGACCTTCCACATTCATAGGCATAATGACCATGGGCATCACACTTATAGCAGCGTTCGCTGTCCTGGCTAGGACCTGTCTTAGCTCTATTAGCAGTAACCGATCTGTCACTAAGTCTCTGGATCGTACGGCGATTGTCAGCGTCTAGAAAGAACTTTTTTAAACCGTTATAATTTAATTTCTCTCCACTGTTACTTTTTTTTACAAGATTTACTATCTGTAGGTCTCGAACTAATCCAATGACGGCATTATAGAATGCATTGCATTTCCCATCTTTGGGTAGGGTTTTATTTTTTGCGTTGTTATTAAACTATCTCACTAAGTCTTCGAAGCGGTCATAAAACTGTGAACTGGTCTCTTCAGTAGGATTATACTGTATTGTATACAATTTTTTTCTAATTGCATTGGTGGTCAAATTGGATTCACTACGCTTTATTACTTTGACTTTTTCAAAAGTTCAACAGGATCTTGGATGTGGATTGTTTTCACATGATAGTTCTCGCTGGTTCTATTAATTAGAATGTTTCTGACAAGTATGTTGTGTTTCTTGGTTACTTCGGCTGTCACGTAGAATGGGGGTCTTATGGTGTTGCCAATCACATAAGCTAAGTCTTTGGCCAACAATTCGGACATAAATTTGTCGAGAAACAATTCAAGTCTAGTTTGCTCATTTCAACGATGATTATATCTTATTGACGGGACTTTAGTGCCATTTTCTAATTGCAGTCTCTCTCGCGCAGTCTCAGTGAGAAAATCGGTCATATTTTCAATTGATTTGTAATTTAAATTGTAGAGATTTGGATTGAATAAAATTGGGTCCGACATTAGAGGGTTTTTATAATTAGAGTTAAGGTTACTCGTTTTGAAAGTTATCTTGTCGTCTTTCCTTTTGGGTCCTTTTCTGGCGTTTGCACCAGGAGCCACGGTCCTAAGACTGTTCCGAATCTCGTTGAGAATACTTCTCTACTTAGCGAGTTTATTATTATTAGCTACTTCCTTTGAAAGTTGTTTGAAGTTTTTAGCAGTCTCTCTTTTGTATTCTTCTATATCCAGTTTAAGTTCAAAACAAAGTGCCTGTCAGCTTGTTATTAATAGCTGGAACATAAGTGTGAACATTTTGTTTGAACAATTTATTTTTATTTTTGCTAAAGTTATTGATTACGCTGGACTCAGTAACGAATTTGTCTTCAACCGAGTTATAATACACTGGCATGGGAGGTTTCATGACATTGCATGATTTTACGTGCAGAGAATTTTTGTCTGTAGGTTTTATACCTTCAAATTTTCTGTCCCACATATAACAATGTTCAGTCTCCTTTTGCTTTGTTCCAGTCTCTCTCGGTCTCAAATCCAGTCTCTTGGTCTGCGCAGCTCTCTTCTTGACGTCATCGGTCACATCCTCAGCCACTTTCTCATCTGTCTCTTTGCTGGGTAGAGCAACTGACTTTGCGAAGGTTGACCCTATCGTGTCAATGTCTTGAGGTGCTAAAGAATCAGAGGTAAACCTACTCTCTTGATTTTGATATGATGTCAACAGCTTTGTTGTATTGAGCTGGCTTTAGAGAGTCTTTTCCTAAAATAAATCAACAGATTTTTGTTACTTATCAGGCTTCGATCAATCCCACCAAACACAAATCAAAATCAAGCGGAGCGAAGCAGGAGATCGCCAAACCGAGCACAAGTTTACATGAAAATCTAGCCCCGCTCTACGTGTTGATCAGACACGGCAGCCAGATAATAAAGAAAAGAAGAAAAAAAACAAGACGTACCGGTACTAGTTAAAACTTTTCGGTCCCTTTAAAAAACGATCGACTTATTTTCCCCACGCACAGTGATTCCCTCCTCCATATGTCCAGCATTGCAAGCAAGTGCCTCCAGGTACAGCTTCGACATAACATCATAATGTTTCTAATCGACATGCAGTTCACCTGCAATATATATATATATATATATATATATATATATATATATATATATATATGTGGGCCTTTCTTTTTAATTTTCCCCCCCCCCCCCCCCGCTGTCCAAAAATGGAAGTATCTAAAAAGTTATTTAAAAATACTGTTTTGTAGCTTAAAGCCTGTAGCTTACGATTGTGAGTAGCTCTTTCCAAAAATAAAAAATGGCGGCTGATTGTATGACTGTAACTTTCCGTAAAGTCTGAAAAAAATGTAAGAATCAGTTCGTACCATAGAACCTCATCATTTTACAAGCCTAAAAAATATAAAGATATATAGTTTTTTAGTTGTTCCAGAAAAATCATGTATCACTGTCGTATTTTAAGGTCATACTATGGTTCTAACCTCAAAAAAAAGCTATAAACCGTATCTTTATTCGTTAAAACATTCAAAGTGGCCATTGAGATTAGTACAAGAGTATTTTGTTCATGTTCATTACGTTAATAAACCTACATTTATTATGGTTATCAGTCT
>JAPYYV010006973.1:0-13820 GCA_030522625.1 Copidosoma aretas | reverse complement strand
CCCTTAGTAACATGGCTTTATGTCTGTGTCTCCAGGTTATGTTTTTAAAAAATAATTATAAAATAATGTTTTTATACTTGCAATAATTTTCTAATAATGTTCCAATTATTAAAATATTTTTAGCCTTGCTTTTATTAAAATAGTGTCAAGATAAAAAAATTATATAGGTATAGTTAGTAGTGGTTCCGGGGGGGGGGGGGGGTTAGAGCTGGCCAAAATTTTGGGACGCGTAAATGGCCTAAAATTAAACGCTTGACTTTGCAAGGGATCAAAACATCTCACAGCGCTGGCACGTTTATTTGTTTACTTTATGTCGGTACTTGAAATTATGATCGTCTGGTAGCACTGCATGACTAAATAGCGGATATTTTTAAGCGATTTGTGTTCAAACCATGGTTTTAGTGCAAATTGTGGGACAAAATGATTGCAGTGAAAACTCGTACGTATCGATTGATAATTGATGTAAATGTGGTATTAATGTAATCTGCAATGCCTATAGTTTACTATGTATATGCGGACATTTGGCAATAGAACTTAATTGTTCCGTGAGATGTGTGTTTGTGAGCGAAATTGAGTTTGGGACAGGGGTCGGACCTGACATTTCAGCCCTTATTTCGCGATTTTCGCCCTGAAGGAGGTAATGGATCGGATTAAGACTATATGTCAAAGAAACCTTGCAATATTTTACGTATAATACCACATTTACATTATTTAATTTCATTTGTATACGGGTGTACGAGCCCCGGACACCATCTGAGCAAGTTACGGGAGAATCACCCAAAAATGATTTTGAATGATTTTCAAAACATTATAACCTCATAAATTATAAAACGCAATATCCAAAAGGAAAAGCTATATATAGGTAAAAAATCACAATTTGTACGGGTTTTCTAAAGGCAAAGAATCACCAAGGCACACACATGGAGAGGTTGGTTAATTTTTAATAATCTTAACCTTAATTTCTGCTTTTTTTCTATACCTTTATTGAATTGCGTTTAAAATTTTAGCATAGTTATACAGAAATTTTAGGCGTGCATATTATTAAATGATTTTGTAACAACATAACCCAACAGATTAAATAAAAAGCCGTGTTACTAAAGTAATTCAAGATGAAGCTGAAACTAGCAGACACATCTAGCAGACTGACAGTCACAAAACCAGCAATTAATGAATAACATAAATAAGCAGGAAAAAACAATGCTGAGCCTTACAAATAAGTAATAACTAAACAATACTAAAGTGAAACGAGAATAGTCACTCCAAAAAGAAATATTGATCGTAAAGCAGAGAAAATAAAAACAAGATAGTAAAAATCGGAGTTTTCACGGTAAAAATAAAATATTTAATGACAGCCTGACAAACTAACATTTTGCATTAGTTACGTAGATTTTAGTAATAAACAAACAAAACTTACTAAGGTACCTTGTCAGAAAATAAAAAAATAATCGAATATTTCAAAATTTGAGAGCAAAATTCACGAGTTTTTACGGACAAAGTTAAATATCTAATCCCAGGCTAAAGTAAAGGCAGAAAACTTGGCCTTATTTATTGAATTAGTAGATCATAGTAATAAACAAACAAAATTTATAAGGGTACCTTGTCAAAAAGTTATAAAGTAATCGAAAATTTTGATATTTGAGAGCGACATTTGCGATTTTTTGTGGACAGAGATAAACATCTAATTCTAGGCTAAAGTGTCGGCAGAAAATTTGGCCTTATTTATTAAATTAGTAGATCAGAGTAATAAATAAACAAAATTTACGATGGTGCCTTGTTGAAAAATTAAAAAATATCTGGTAATTCCGAGATTTAAGGGCGAAAATAGCTAGTTTTCGCAGGAACAATGAAATATTTATACCCAGACCGAAAATTTATGTTGTAAAATTGACCTTGATTATTAGGTAAGTGATAACAATTTGTATAGGTATCTCGAAAGGGAACGTCAGCATTACAGTTGTTGAATGTATTTTACAAATTAAAGACCTCAATCGTTTAATATTTTTATTCTGTGAATGCATAAAATATAATATACAAGTTAACAAAATATATGAACTAGACATGTATCTTCTCCAAGTACACCAGTGTGTCAATCAAGCAGCGTACTCAATGATTGTTATTATACGTAACCTAAAAAATATAAATTGTTTATGTACAAGAAATTGAAATAGGGGAATAAAAAGGAATACAGAGAGTAAGAGTTATATAAAGGAAGAGAGTGAGAAAAAGAAAAATAGGGTTAGGATGAGTGGGTGATAGGAAGAGAGTGAGAGAAAACGAGAGGAAAATAAGTATAATAATGAAACAATTAATTCGATAGCACAATGGTGACAAATCTTTAGAGTATGAGCATGAGCGAGGCACACCTGCCATATACGCGTACGCCTGAATTTTGCATCGACTTAAATTACCAGCACTCAAATAAAATTAAGGAAGGACACTAATCTGAAGGAAGAAAGCGAGAGAGAGGGAGAATTAAAAGAAAGTATCGTGTAATGACCTTGCTTCTTCTCCGGCCGGCTGTAGGCAATATGAACAGATGCATTCACTGTCTTCTGGCTCCCAGCTTTCTTGATGGCAGACAGTCCACCTCTGGATGATGACCATGTCCAATGATATTGGAGGTTCGTCCGTTTTCATCCCGCAAAGCACACACGTCCATTGAGATCCCTCATCCCAGTTTTCTACGTGACAGGATACGGTCGCGGTGGTGGATGTCTAGGTTAAAAAAAAATATTTTTATGAAAAAACTATTTATACATTCTCTTTATCACTTGAAAAAAAAAATTTGGTCAAAGAAAAACAATTACCTGATTCTTCATTTTGAAATAAGCCTCTCCTCTTGTTAGTGTACAAGTTTAACAGACAGCACTGCCTAGATCGGTTGTTAAAGCGAGACTCGCAAAGAAAAACTATTCTTTCAAGCTAAACATTGTTGCCTAGCAACGCAAAATATACTTATATCGTTCGTTGAGAAAAATGACTAGCATTCGAAAAAGAATGCATGTATAGTAACCATGCACGTAAACATTCTTGGATAAAACTCTTTTTCGGTGATTGACTACTTGGAAAATGTACAATCAGTAGTGAACTAAAACATGTTGATTGTGCATAAAAAACATTTTCATTGATTGGGTTTATGTAAAAAAAGTTATCAACAAATGTAGTCAAGGATCATCGATCTTTCAATGCTAATTTATAGGACATGCGTGCGCAATACGAAACCAAAAGAGACAAAAAGTGGGACCTCTCTTGGAATAGAGCGCACCCCTGACGATCACTGACAGATCACCGACAGCGTCAGACTGCAGCTCGAGAGGTAGAAGTGGCCGTGCCGCCCCCTGCACTTCCTGACGCGCGCATCCCTGTCTATCACCGACAGATCACCGACAGCGTCGGACTGCAGCTTAAGGGCAAAAATCAGCTGTACCACCGCCTGCTTTCATAGCTACAGGAATGCGAATTCGACGATCTTCAATATTTATCAAACATCTTACAAAACTTTACTTATAATTATGAGATAATTGTATGACAATAAACATTTGATTGTTAAACACAATCTTATATTGATCATATCAGTAAAACACGAAGTCTGTGTATAAAGTGACCTTTTTAATTTTGCCCTTCCACTCCGTTCATATTTTTCGATCTCCTTGTACATGATACTTATAATGTATTTGGTAACCCTGGAAATTCATTAAAAAAAAATTTCCGATTGAAATATTTGAATTGAAGCATCTAAATGTAATTGGATGCATTTGCGAGAGTATTTTCTGTGGAAATATTTGATTTTACAGATTTTGGGGCCACCACATACAAGACATACAACTGTTTGAAATAATTATCCAATTTGGTTGTCACTTGTTAAAAAAGTAGCGGAGCGGTCCCGTTGTCGAGAAATTTGGCAATTAGCAAATGCATTTTTTCGGTAAAGTTGCTAAAAACGATATGTATAGATATACTCATGATCGCAGAGCAGACATGCTAGTTGGCTTGGCAATCGGTTGATCTCTGAATGTATCTATTTACAAAGTGACAATTTAGAATTTCTCACCAACTTTATTTTTGACCTTAGCATAAGATTTTATTGTATTTCTGCTGCAAAATTTTTTAAAGAGCTGATTCAGTTGTAGTAAAAAAATTAAATTAGAATTACCATCAAATTAAAATTAAATAGTAGATGTAATAAAAAAATTAAAATTCTCTTTTAAGTCTTTTTCCGTATCAGCCTCTGAAATATGCCGATTTTGGTAAAATGACATATCTTTCTTCAAATATATACATAGTAATATAGTAGCTCAAATGGGGTAGCATTGCGGGCTCTGAGAAAATCATTGTTATACTTTAAATATCACGCTCCAAATAATTTAACTTCAAAATATCACAATTGTCTTTTGTTTTGCAATACAAATCTTATACTAAGTTTTGCTGACAACTGAACCAGAGATACGTGATAATCTTTAGAGAGCTGATATAAGTCCTTTAATTGTAAGAAGACGAAAATGGACAAAAAATTGACTATTCAAGTGACTCAGACACAGTTGAGGAGCAATATCATCTAATCAAGCCATCCGATGACTCGCGCAGCTTATCAAAAGAAGTTGATGAGGTGGGTGAAAAAACTTTCTTATTCAATTTCTAGTACACATTGTTTGTGCACCTTTTAATACGTATACATAAGTAGAAAACATGCTGTTTCTTTCTTCATCTTTATACTTTTATTTACACATAAATATACGCAACCTATCAAAATTGTACATACACACGAGGTTATGAAACCGCAGTCACTTTGTAGACATACAAAAACTGAGCAGCTTTTAAAGTAGCATCACCACATGTAAATGGTTTTAATGTAGAACACACGATATTGAAACAGATTTTTTTGTGATTTGGCGAAGATAAAGTACTGCCAATTCCTTGACTTATCAGGTGTGAAATGCTGTCAGTACTTAAATGTTTTACTTCTGATCAACCCCCACTAGTTACGACAAGCATTTTAATTTTTTATCTCAATTGATAATATAAGCGTAAGAAATTTAAAGGTTACACTTCAGAAGACAATAAAAACAAAGATTTTATTGAGCAAGAACACATACAATACATAGTGCCGTTTCGGAGCAAGTGAACATATGATACCATAAGATAAATAATTTTTTTTTCAGATACCAGAAGTTGGAAACAGTCATAACACGTCGCGCAAACATGAAACTATACTTAATTCAAATTTTTTTTTATACTCATTTTGACGACTTGTATAAGGTAATGTCGAACGTACAAGCAAACCCAGAAGCTGATTTTGATAACCTAAATAAAAGTGGATCGATACATGATTTGATTGAAAATTATCTACATCGAACATCGCTATCTCAAACTGCAAAATCATCGTTGTCTGCATTCATCAGCCAAATTGGTATACGTCACTGTTTATACGAGTAAATGTATCAGCATAACATTTCTATGTGTATGGCCCAGTACATTCAAAGGTAGTAAAAATAATAATGATAATTAAAATAAAATAATGATAAATAATAAAAAATTCTACGATTAATGATAAAAAAATTTATAATTTTTTACAGAAATAAAGACAAGTTAATGGAAATCAAGCCGCACACTAGTCTTACAGAAAAAAAAAGTAAATCTAGTGCCACATTATTGTTTAGATCGAAATTTACCGATGCTGAATGGAAGTCTGTTAGAGCTGTCTGCAAATCTAAGGACTATAAAGAACGTGCCAAAGAAAAGTTCAAAGTTTTAACTGAGGATGACTTGCAATTGCATTTACTTCATACACAAATGAGAAAATTTATATCAGCAAAAGAGTAGAATCTCTCAGTAAAAAAAAGACAAAGGTTTTTATCCTTTTTACATTATACAATAAATACAAAAATTTGATTTTCAATTTCAAATGATTATACACGATTGCCGTAATAGGACTCAAAGCCAATTAAAGAAAAAAATGAACTAATGACAGCTATGGAGCTGATAGAAAAAAAAAAACAGATAAAAATCAAACAATTAGAAGAATCTTATAAGGTTAAACACAATTTTCCAAGAATTTTTTTCACAATATTAAAATAAATTTTTACTTTGAAGGGCGAATCGACGCGGTCACTTCTATTTTCGCAGTTGCGTCCCCAAGCGGCTGTACAACTGGTTGACTCTCTGGACGCCCGAATCACCAGTGATCACCAATTGCATCAAAATGAAACTAAAAAGAAAAAGGTTGACCTACCACCTCCTGCTCCCGTAGTATCACATAGCCCTGCAGCTAGCCAACTACGTGACGACCGAGAGGAAGAGAAGGTGGCTCCCTTTCGTGCTCTAGTGCTCTCACGGAGCTCTGCAGCTCGCCAACTTCGTAAAGACCAACAGCAAGAAGAGGTGGCATCTCCTCCTGCTTTTGAACTCTCACACAGCCTTGCAGCTCGCCAACTTCGTGACGACCGAGAGGAAGAAGAGGTGGCCGCCCCTCCTGCTCTCGTAGTCCTGCACAGCCCTGAAGCTCGCCAACTGCATCACAAACGACAGGTAGAATATCCAGTTTCAATTATTTTCACAACGCCCTCTATGCTTTGCTTAATACTAATTTAAATGTTAATTTGTCCAACTAGATCCTGCCAATTACCCGACCTAGTACCTGTAAAGCACCGGGTAAAACGATCTTCCATTTTAACAATCTGCCACGAAACGATCCACCAGTGAAACGATCTACCTATAAAACCATCTGCCTATTTAACGATCTGTCAGTTAAACGAACTTCTGGTAAAACAATCTGCTACATAACGATAAACTTATAGAATAATCTACCCCTAAACCTGCCACTAAAACGATCTGCCACTAAAGCGAAATACTGCTGAAACGATCTACATACTAAACAATCAGCAAGTTACTGGAAAGAAATGTGCCACCGAAACGACCTGCCTCTAAAACGATCTACTAGTAGAAGAATTTGCATATAAAACGATCTACCAGTAAAACGATCTGCCACTTAAATTATCTGCTAGTAAAACAATCAGCCAGTGAAACAATATGCCGCTGAAGCGATCTGCCACTAAAATGAGCTATTAAAACGATCTTTCACGAAATGATCTGGCAAATCGTTCCATAGGCAGATCGTTTCATTCACAAATAGCTTGAGTAACAGATCATTCAACTGGCAGATCGTTCTACTACCAGATCGTTTTACTAGTAGATCGTTCCATAGGCAGATCTTTATATTGGCAAGTCGTTTTATTTGCAGATGGTTTCATGGCAGATCGTTTTGTGGAAAAATCCTTTTATAGGCATATCGTTTTGTTCGCAGATTGATTCATGGCAGATCGATTCATAGGCAAATCAATTTATAAGTAGTTCGTTTTATTTGCAGACCCTATTGTGGCAGATCGTTTCATAGGCAGATCATTTTGTAGGCAAATCGTTTTATAGGCAGATCGTTTTGTGGCAGATCGTTTTACTGGCGGATCGTTTCATAGGCAGATCGTTTCGTAAGCAAATCCTTTTAAAAGCAGATTAATTTATTTGCAGATCCTTTCGTGACAGATCGTTTTAAAGGCAGATCGTTTCTAGGGCAGATCGTTCCGTAGGCAAATCCTTATATAGGCAGATTAAATACCCGTAGATCCTTTTGTAGCCGATCGTTCTATAGGCAGATCTTTTCGTAGGCAGATCGTTTTACTATTGGATCGATTCATGCCAGATCGTTTCATAGGCAAATCGTTTTGTAGGCAGATCATTTTGTTGGCAGATCGTTCCATAGGCAGATCGTTTTACTGGCAAATCGTTTTATAATTAGATCGTTTCATGGACAGATCGTTTCGTAGGACAATCCTATTATAGGCAGATTAACAATTCGCAGATCCTTTCGTAGCCGATCGTTTTATAGGCAGATCTTTTCGTAGGCAGATCGTTTTACTGGTAGATCGATTAATAGCATATCGTTTCATAGGCAGATCGTTTTATAGGCAGATCATTTTGTTAGCAGATCGTTCCATAGGCAGATCGTTTTGCTGGCAAATCGTTTTATAGGCAGATCGTTTCATAAGAAGATCATTTTATAGGCAGATCGTTTTATTGCGGATCTATTCGTGGCAGATCGTTTTCAAGGGAGATCGTTTCAAGGGCAGATTGTTTCGTAGGCAAATCCTTTTATAGGCCCATTAATTTATCCGCAGATCCATTCGAGGCAGATCGTTTCATAGGCAGATCATTTCTTAGGCAAGTCTTTCATAGGCAGATCGTTTGATTCGCAGATCCTTTCGTAGCAGATCGATTTATAGGCAGAACGTTTTACTGGTAGATCGTTTCAAAGAAGATCAATCATAGGCAGATCGTTTCAAAGGCAAATCATTTTTTAGGCAGATCATTTTGTAGGCAGATCGTTTCATAGGCGGATCGTTTCATAGGCAGATCGTTTTATAGGCAGATCGTTTTGTAGCAGATCGTTTCATCGGAAAATCGTTTCACTAGCAGATCGTTTTACTGGTAGATCGTTCCATAGGAAAATCTTTTTATAGGCAATCGTTTAATTCGCAGATCCTTTCGTTGCGGATGCTTTTATAAGCAGATCGTTCCGTAGGCAGATCAGTTTACTGGTAGATCGTTGTAAAGGCACATCATTTCATAGGCAAATCGTTTTATAGGCAGATTGTGTCAAAGGCAAATCGTTTCACTGGTAAATCATTTCATAGGCAGATTGTTTTACTGTTAGATCGATTTAATATTAGATCGTTTGATAAGCATTACGTTTCACAGGCAGTCCGTTTCAATCTCAGACAGGTTTACGGTCAGATGAGAAGCTCTCCGAGTACTTTTCGACGATCGATAAACCCTTTTAGTATATTTTAAATATCCAGAAACCATCTGAGTATTTCTTGACAAATAAGAAGCTCTCTGAGTACTCTTTGATGATCGAGAAACCCTCTAAGTATTTTTAGACTATTGGAAAGCTCTCTGAGTAATTTTAGATGATTGGCTAACCCACCAAATCTATCTCGACTATCGAGAAGCCCTTCGAGTATTTCTCGTCGGTCGATAAATCCTCCGAGTATTTAACGAATATCAAAAAACCATCAGAGTACTCGTCGATGATCTAGATAACCTCAGAGTATTTTGTAACGTTTATAAAACTATCGCAGTAATCTTTGACGATCAGGAAACCTTCCGAGTATTTATCGACGATCGAGAAGCCCTCCGAGTAATACTGGACGATTGACAAACACTCCAAGATTTTCTCAAATATCCAGAATCCCTTTAAGTATTTCTGGACGATTAAGAAAAATATTTCAAGTATCGAGAAGCCCTTCGAGTAGTTCTCGACGATCTAGAAGCCCTCGAAGTAATCCTGGACGTTGACAAACCCCCCTGAGTATTTCTCGAATATCGAAAAGACATTTGTGTATTTCTAAATTGATATACCCTCTGAGTACTTTTTGAATCTTTATAAACTTGAGAAGATTAACTGAGACTTTTCTGATATATGCTTGAAACTTTTGTGAGCTTTATCTGAAACTTGATCAAGACTTTTGTGAGACTTTTTTGGTACTTGCTTTGGCCTTCTGTGCAACATTTTTAGGCCTTAATGAAGATTTTTGTAAGACTTTAATTAGATTGATCGAGACTGTGTTGAAACTTTTTTAGAAAGTGCGTAAGTTTTTCTTATATCTATCTGGTACGTGATAGTGTTTTATGAGACTTTTTGTACTTGATTGTAATGTTTGTGAAAAATATATGTAACCTAATTAACACTTTGGTAAGTCATTTTTGTATACTTATTTTATTATATTTTCTTCAGAAAGATACAATTTTAAGCAATATATCGGTTTATCCTAGTAATTATGGAAGCACTATAAGATTCACAATTACGTACGTGGTACAATTTACCTACGACATTCCAATTACCCACAACTGCTAGGATGAGGAGGGTAAACTTAGTGAGGTTCAGCAATTTTCTTAAAATGCAGACAAAGCATTGAAACATATAACAATAACTATTTAGAGTGTCATGAAACAGTGTGAATTAAATCAAAATTCTTACAAAACATTCTTTAATTGATGAATTTTTTTACTCTAACCACAACCGCTCAAAAACAGAAAAAGCTCTGGCCAATTACAGTTATGTGACCTTCTGCATATTTATTGCAGAATCCTACGTTGCATCTGCGGTTAAGGACGACAACATGGTGGCTGGCATCTGCACAGCCGCAGCGTGGCCACGACGCGGAGTGGGTCGCGGACGTACGGCCGTTACGTGACCAGGACGAGGAGGTGGTGGCATCTGTACGGCCGAAACGTGGCTGGGACGATGAGGGGGTGGCGGTCGTCCGGCTTCAACGTGCCCAAATCAGGAGGCGGTGGCATCTTAACAGCCGCAACGTGGCTGGGACGATAAGAGTGTCGCGGTCGTACGGCTTCAACGTGACCAGGCCTAGGAGGCAGCGGCTTCTGCACAGCCGCAGCGTGTCCTGGACGAGGAGAGAGTTGCGGTCGTATAGCCGCTACAGGTTGGGATGAGGATACGGCGGCTTCTGCACAGCCGCAACGTGACCAGGACGAGGATACGGCGGCTTTGGCACAGCCGCAGCGTGGCCCGGGCAAGTGGCCGGGTCAAGGAGACGATGGCACTTAGTATTGGCAGGTACTGTTGAAAGATAAGCAAGGTTGTGAACACTGGCTGCTGCTTTTATCTTTGTTTGCACACGTGGCATAACTAACACATACAATACGTCGGTATGTCTGACATGCTACACGTTTACACTACTCGCCAGTCAAACTATTGATGATCCGAATCGAAGTCTTTGATTATATTTTTCTCAATATCTATCCATGATTAGGTCTTTTGCTAATAAAAACATTTGTTTCAAATGTTCTTATTTATAACATATCACAATTTCAGCCAAATCGACTGGGACAAGAAAACACGGGGATTTGTGCGGGGTCCTTTAGACATGTAAAAAACGACTGTTTTTTTTTTTAATTATGGTTATAACTTAAATAAGTAATAAATTATTTTTTCTTACTTCAGAAATTTTGGTTATGATCGTTTCAATAGAGAGATTTTTTTTCTCAGGATCGACATTCTTTGCGGCTTTATGTAGGCGATTAGCTAGCCAATCTGGGCCCAAGTTTTGTCCTGTCAGTGCTTTTTATACTTCAACAAGTTGTTTCTGATATGTGTATAGTCATGCTCTATCTTCTAAATTCGTAGCTGTTTTATTGATGTTACGACAAAGGAGCAAGTATTCCAAGTTGTCTTATACCTTAATTCATATGTCTGATATACTATAGGGCTTCCTGTACAACGTCGCGATTCAAATTTTTCAAAGTTTTTTTCTTTATAAATGTATCTCTGCAACTTAATGAACTTTAAGAGTTCTTATTTTACATTGATTCTACTTTTCACAACCAACCTCCAAAAGGAGGTAGCCATAATAAATCGTAACCAATTAACCCCATGGACTTTATCAAATTTGATCAACGACAAAGGTCATATGAGGATCCAGACGACCCAGACTAATAGCTCCAAAGCTTCTGCTGGCTTATTAGACTAAAAATAATTACTCAAGATTCGTAAATTTGGAAGCGTTCGATTTTCATTCTACTAACGCTTTATTTGTTCTGTTCAGTCGTTCACCAGTATCATTTCAAACACGGAATTTTCTTATATGGTTCCTCATGTCAGAAAATGTTCAAGGAAATATCATTTGATATAAATTAAAAAAAAATTTCATGCAAGATTTTCTTTTTTACAGTTATAATGAAGCTATTTTACACCTTAGCTAAATTTTAAATCAACATAATTTATTAGATGAAGACTTTGGATTACCTGAACCTAAAACAATAAGGTCAGAAATTACTGAAAATAGCAATAGAATCACATTTAACAGAAAACCATTTGGAACACTGTTTCGTCAACTAAATCAAGATCAAAGATGTATTTTTCAAGAAATTGTAGGTTCTAATGATAAATTTTTTTTTTGTTGACGTTCCAGGGGAGTCTAGTAAAAAATTTTTGTACAAAATATTGATGTCTTAGTTTCTTTTATTACTAAGAAAATTTTATCTATGGCATGGACCGGCAGAGACTTTATTTTACTTCCCAAAGGAATAACAAGCAATAGAACTTTTAGATTACCTTTAGATTCGAACAATATTGAAAGCGTCATCGTAGAATTAGAAACAGATAAAAAAAATTTTGTTACACCGATGTTATTATACGGGATAAAGATTCAATGATACCTAAAAAGCGTCACAAATTGTTGATCGCACTTTACGGGATTAAAAAAAAATAATAATATACTATTTGGTAGTAAATAATTAATTTTGGGATGGGTTTTTCGTCAAACTATTCTCATAGTTCAAATGAAAATAAAATTACAATAGTAGAATAACTATACAATTTTTAATCTATAGCCATTATTCAAAATTTTTAAACTCATAACTAATATGCATTCAATTGATATAAATTTTTCATCTTTACTATTGAAAATAGGAGAAGGAAAAATTTAATCTCTTAATATTCTAAAAAATGGAAAAATAAGGATGTTTGATCAAGAATTTTCAGTGATGTCAATCATTCTTTAGTAAATAACGTAATCTCAACATCCGACAATGAATTTACTTATTTTTGAAAGAATAACATTTTATTTGCCATGACCAGAAAAGATGTAACTTACTATAGTGTGAATTATGGAACTCACAAGGGAATTGATAAAAATGATCATAATATATACATAAATTTTCCGATAGAATATTTAAATTCTATCAGGGAAGATCTTTGTCCTCACGAACTGAGTTTAAAAATAAATGCCATTGTCATGTTGATTAGAAATCTATGTATTAAAGACGGATTTCGTAACAGAACAAAACTTATATCAACTCAATTATTTGAGTATTACATTGAAGCTAAAGTTATCAAAGGTAAAAAAATTTAAGATAGAATCCAAGAATAACATTAAACACCAGCACTTAAGCCTCTTTACCTTTCGTTTTATATGCAAAACGATTTCCCTTGCAATTAGCTTTTACTATTTCTATCAATAAGTCACAAGAGCGAAGCTTTGATAGGTTAGGCTTATACTTTAAAAAGCCACTACTTTCTCATGATTAATTACATGTTTCATTATCTAGATGTTAAGATCCTAATCAATATATTTTTATACAGAATGAGTTAGATAATTCTTCTGAAATAAAAAATATAGTATAGTATGAAATTTTCCAATGATACGAAATAAAATATTGATGTATGTTTACTGAATTATTATATCATTTGAAACAATAATAGCAATTAAACAAACAGTTGATTCCAAGGTTATATACTGTTCCAAAAAAAAATTGAAATTCAAGATTCCATCTTTTAATTAATTGCTAGATAATTATACGGAATCAACAAGAATCAGTATTTGAAGGTGACAAAAAAAGAAAATCAAACGTTTATAAATTTTTATTAGGATATGTTAAAAAACTACAAACAGTACCATACTGTATTCGAAAGTTTTACGTAGTAAAAGTATCAATTTAACTTTTTCCTATTTTTAAGGCTATGCATGATCACAATTAAAAAAGTCGCAGTAACTTGTTCAAACGAAATATCTAACGACGAATAAAAAAAAAAGAAAATTCTAAATCGGTCAAAATTAGCGGTCAAGGCCGACTTTTCTGAAATTAAAATAAATATAATTATTTAAGGTTATCTTGGCAAATCTGGAATGGTAATAGGTTAGGTAATAACGGTCTCCGCCTCTTCTTGTTAATGTTTATTCGGTGTTGTTTAATACAATGTACATAGTTATTTTTATGATGTGTCTGTAAATTTTCACGCCATGACC
>JAPYYV010006972.1:0-13821 GCA_030522625.1 Copidosoma aretas | reverse complement strand
TTACATGGAGATTATGTTGAAAAATAAAAAGAAATTTTTACAAAATTTATCGTTTTTCTTTTGTAGGCTAATTACTTATCGGACCACCCTCGTATTATAGTATTGATCGTGCAACTTGTGAAGGTGTTGACAAATCTGACGATGATATTTATATTTATTTTCCTATGCAAATTTTAAATAGTATTAGTAAAGGTCAACATCTTATGACTATATTTTTAAAATTAGAGCAGTTGTTGGGCTTATAAGAAATTCATGTACATCAGATCGTTTATGTAACTATACAAGGTTGACAATAACAAAAGTTTTAAAATTTAACTTCGAAGCAGAATCAAGAACTGGTGAAAAATTAATTAAAGTTACTTTAAATACATTAAACATACCTTTGCTACCATTTATGTTACACAGAAAGCAGTTTTCTTTAGTTTTGGCTTTTGCTATGACAATAAATAAATCATAAGATCAAACTTTTGACAGGGTCGGTCTATACTTGAAAGAACCATTGTTCCCACATTGTCAATTATATGTTGCCTCATCTAGATGCAAAATGAAAGATTGTATTTTTGTACACCATTAAAATGAAGATAGAAATAAATTTAATATTGTTTGGAAAGAAATTTTTAAAAAATTGATGGATCTTTTTTTTTGTTTACTATTTTCTTAGTACAATTCATAAATCTTATGGATAAATATTAATCTGTCTTAGAAATTGTTATAGCATGTACAGAAATAAAGTTGTCATACAAATATTTTTTTTTCATTTAGTATTATAACAAGACATCATAAAATAATATTTTAGGAAGTATAGTCAAGTTGATAAAATTATATTTTAAAACTTATGTACATCTATACAGAAGATGCATTGATTTTGGATATAAATTTTTCGTAATTATTTGACTTTAATTAAACTTTTTAACAATACCCATTTTTGTATGATGAATTGTATACGCATTTAAAAAAAATTATATTTATTTTTATAGGTTTTGTAAAATTATCAAATTATATAAATATAAATGCTTTCTCTAAACAGTCATTACTTTAAAAAATTTCAATCTAATTTTTTTTATGCGGATTTATCATGGTTATAGGTGAGGAACGGGCAGGTTTAAAAAAAAAAAAAAAATATATGTATGTCATACAGTTATTGTTTGAAAATAGTAATAGATAATCGAATATTACACAGTAAATTTTTTTTTTTTTAGTTGGGTACAGAGGTATCTGTCTCTCCGAGGTTTACTAGGGCTGATTAGCCTCGGACCCAACTCTAAAATAGTGCCTCGCAAAAAGGAATGTTTCTAGAATCAAGCACTGTCCAATCATTTTCATTGTTAAATCTGTTTTTTGAAAAGGGCATGTAAAACTTGAGCAAAAAGCGGCAATTTTCGCCCAAAAAACGTTCCGATAAACCTTGACCAATTTTGGAGAGTAAAAGGGTTTCCAAGTTTCGAAGAATACCCTATATGTATGTATGTATATATATACACATATAAGACGATTCGTGACAACTGAATAACTTGCGTGGAACAAATTGGCAACATCAAAACATGTGCGATAGATTACTTTAAAGCTTTAGGCAATGGCAATCGAATGTCGATCGGCAACTCAGAAAAATCAACATGGTAAATTAAAGGTGACAGCTTAAGTCACTGCGTAGGCGATCACGTGTATAACAATATTGATGCTAGTGACGCTGATTAGAAGATATCAGAAAAATAAAAATAAAATTGGGACTCAGGATTTTATAGTGTTGCAAATCATATAAATCAAACATAACTGGTCTAAAATGGCGGCTTTTATACTAACCATTTGTTATCTCGTTGTAAGCACAAACAATCTTAGTAATAACAGTGACTCAGGGGTTTTTGTAAAGTTTAACTATGAATCTGAGATCAAAACTCAAATATTCATCATGCACGATCAAATCTGGCGGCCTTGCTACCGCTAATTCGATACCTTCTTATGTGCACGGTCAGCCTTAGTCAATAGATTGACACAGGGGTTTTTTGGAGTTGCTGATTACGAATCTACTGTAGAAAAAATCTAAGATCTAAAATATCAGATACAGAGAATATTCTCTAGAAAGAAAAACCTACATCGTTTACCTGTTTAGAGTGATAAAGTTACTTTGAATCTCAATATTATGTTGCTTTTTGCATTGCAAGAGCCAGAATTATTTATGTCAAACTCACAAATGCTGATCCTAAAAATGCCAAGAGCAACATTATAATAAGAGTAAGCCAACTCTATCACCATAAACAGCTAAACAATGGCGGTGGTTTTATGCTTAGAACGTTACCTCCATCCGCTATCTTTGATATTAGATTTATTCTGTTGCAGAATTGTAATCAGCGACCCCAAGGACACCAGAGTCACATTTTTTAATGATATTGGTCGTCCCATTTCACAATACCAGACATATTTGATAGGCCATCATCAGAAATAAAAAATGTTTTCCTTTGTTGTAAATTCAAAAAAATTATGTTTGTTACATTTTTTGAAATGATTTTTTTTATTGATTTTAATTTTTTCCCCCTTGCTTATGTATGTTTATTTTTTCACTTCAATCGGTCTAAACTATAAAGAAAATATTATTTATTGATTGAGATGAAAAATACCTTGATTATTTACAAATTATTATTAAACCGATGACTTGTAAAAAATTTGAAATTGATTGATACATATGACCAATTTAAAAATTTTCATCTCTCTTATAGTAATAATAATAAATACAAACTATAGATCTTAAATGTACTTAATAAGTCTAAATTTTATATGTTATAATAAATAACAAAAATATAGTTTTATGTACACTTATGTTTATTTGTCTAAATTACACTTTTTTGATCGTAACGTGCGGGTTTGGACGACTCTACTAGTTTTAACTGTGCTCTTATTTTTTTTCATTTCCTTTTTTTTAATTTTAATCATAAAAGAATGAGGTTTAAAACGATAATGTTTACATGGTGAATCCTTAACGCATTCTAAACATGTTAAATAATTTATAAATAACACATCATTATTTTGTTCTGTCCATATTACTTGGTGAATTTCCATTGTATTTAGTGCCACTTGAAATTTAGTATTATTTATTAATTTATCAATATTTTTTATGTCATTTTCAGAAAATAAAAACAATTGTACTTTTGGGTCACTTTCTTGAACGACATCGATCATACTACTGGCTGTTGAAATATCACGTCCAAAAAAAGT
The DNA here is from genome assembly GCA_030522625.1 of Copidosoma aretas. Lineage (NCBI taxonomy): Eukaryota > Metazoa > Arthropoda > Insecta > Hymenoptera > Encyrtidae > Copidosoma > Copidosoma aretas. Next base: position 10,614 of record JAPYYV010006972.1, on the reverse strand, counting down.
TGCTTTATCACAAAGTGATTTGACTGTACCACCTGTCGTATCAGCACAACTCTTTCTATGACCTGCTGTCGTGAAATTCCAAAATGCTTGATTAAGTTTTAATGTTTTTTAATGTTGAGTGAATACGAAAAAATTTGTTTTGTTCTTATATTGGGTTCATAGACTATCACTTTAAATGTAAAGTTTCTTCAAATTAGGAACTAATTGTTTTATACAACTAATTACAGGCTGTAGATGAGCCTACACAGCACAAAAATCGTGTCTTGAATTCTCTGATGCTAAAAAAAAAGAGTTACATTTAACCTCAAATGTTTTGGAATCTTTATAAAAAAAGGCCTTATGCAGAAAAATTTGTTTTCTGGAAGCTCAAAAGTGTACACTCTGTATTTCTTCTCAATATGTACAATTATAATTCTTACTAAAGTCTATCACCATTTCAACTTAGTCAAAATCCAAGTTTTTTTGTAAAGTCTCCATAAATTTATACTGATGTTCAGTATTCTATACGTGTTTCACGTAATCTCGTGTATAAGAGTTTAATTCTTTCATCAAATTATTCGTGTTGCACTCTATCTTCTGTTTGGACGTTATCCTGACGTGATAAATATTATCTTTGGCACCCAATCAATCAACAAAATTGTTGGCTGAGAATTTTTTGATAAATCAACGCACTTATCACGACAAGCTTCGTATTCAATATACATAAATGCTTTAGACATTGAGTTACATGTTACTAAATCTGTAAAAGATTTTGTACTAGCCGTCGACAGTACGTTTAATTTTACTAATTTTTGTAACAGTACATCAATGTTCGCATGAATTTTACATAAACATGTTTCTCTCTCTATTACCTTACGTCTGACGATCCACTAAGAACATATAATGTAAAATAAAGAACGTAAAATTTTGAACAACTCTTCAGCTTCAAATTTCAAACAAAATTATCTAATGTGTCGAGTAATTATCTCTTACGTACCTCGACTCCATCTTTAGTAATAAAATCTTTTTTACTTGGTCCAGGCGCAGAATTTTTATTTTTTTCTAAAAAATTGTTTACTACGTTTTGGGCTTCCGAATGACCCTTAATTTTTTTACTTTTACTCCTATTAAAATTGTATGATGTTGACGCACTTTTTCTTAGTAAGTACGTGCTTACAAGGCTAGAATTTTTTTCATGCAACTATATTGTTTTATAATTTTTCCAGCTATAGTTTGAGCAGAGAGTGATTTTTCTCTTTCGACCTTATTCTTTCTTTATTTTTTAAAAGCTGACTTTTAAGTACTTTTCCGTAAAGTAAATTTTTTTTAATAGCTAGCTTATTCTGTTAAATTATTTCATCGATTTATTTTTCTATTTCCGTTTCCTTCACAATCCCTGCTCTGTGATATTTTTGTTTCCAAATTTTCATCGATTTTCGATGTTTCATGTTCATTTTTTCCAATTTTTTTCCTTGGCGTCGCAAAGCCAGCTCTCTTTTTTTGTAGTTTCTTATGGTCTCTTCCAATCGTGAAATTCTTTTACTTACATTATAATCGTTTGATTGTACCTTTATATTTACATTTTCTTGAGTCATTACAGGTTTATTGTTAACAAAAGATTCTTGCAAAGATGTATTCGAATAATTGGCTAGACTCGATTTAGACCCATAAGAAGCATTCACCTCATCAGAAGAATTATTTTTGTTTGTTTTTTTCTTTTTTCTCGTGACATCATCGTAGTGCTTTATCAATGAATTATCTAACCTATTAGGACATCGTCTTACACTTGCGGCATCAGAAAAGTTTAATCTTCTACGTTTTGCAGGAATATTATGGTCGTCAATTTGGTTCACTGATTTCTCACGAGCTTCACGTTTTTTCAAGATTTTTCGCTCATATTTTTTATCAGCAATTTTAGACTTCTCTCTGACTTTTTGCGCCTTATTTTTCGTTGGCTGAGTTTCAGGTTCTATTCTACTTCGTTCAGAAGATAAACATAGAATTGTGCACTACTCATTTTGTTTTAAATAAGTGTTTGTAAATACTTTTTATTTTGAAAAAATTGTCTGAATAATTTTAACATGGAACGCAACAGAAGCACCTGATTCTCTTACCCAATGGTTACGAAAATCAACAGCCTGTTGTCTATAAATACCATGTTGATGAAGCAGAATCCTAGTTTGACTGTAGTTTATCGAGAAATACATTATTTTTAAAAATAATAATTTGACCGTTTTTCTCAAATCTGCACTACTTGCCACTTTATAATCTAAACTACTACATCTACATTTTACTTTACCAGCAATAAGAATTTTGATCCATTACAATCAGTTATTTTCTTTTCGAATTATATTATTTAAAACAAAAAATGAGATCAGTCACACAGTGCGCCGTGACTATAAATTGAAGAGGAGTAAATACGAGTTTTCTTAACAAGTTAAAATTTTTTTAAATCAAAATATAACGATGGCCTATTTATATTCCAATTAAAAATGATAAAATACAGTGGTAGCAATTTATATTGACTTTTTTCACGCAAAATCTTTGATGTACCATCAAAAATTGTGTCATTTTGAAACTAGTCTCGTTTTTTCATTACAGCTTCAAAGTGTTCGTATTATTTATTAATTTAGGGCACATCAACGAGACACGGCTAAAAATGTTTGTTTTTCCAAGTTTTTTAAGATAAAACCAAAAAATTTCCCGTAATTGTAGAGTCGCGTCTTAAAAGTCCATAAAAAGAGACTGCAATAATTTTTTTTTAAAGTTGACTGTGCGCACTAAAATACGTATGATTTTTTTCTCATGAAGGGCACACTATTCAGCCATTGATATGTTTTGTAAAAAGGTTTAAACAAGTATACGTTGGTATTATTATGCCAATATATTGTGGGCCATGCAAATAAAGTTGTTAAGTATACGAAATTTTTCTTGAGCTTCAATCGCTTATTCCGTGCTTTTTCATCTTAAATCACTTAGAGAAAAAAAAAGTAATTTATTGCCTTAAATCTGTGCATACACATCGTTCTTCAGGTGAATAATAGTAAATACAAAATTATTTGACTCATTTATGAAATTTAATGCGAAATTTTTAAGCTCAATCTCTGGATCACAAAGGTTGCAAGTTTGGTGGATTTGCCCATATACCTTTTTATAATTATAAAGATCAAATAAGATCTGCTACAGTTTCAAATATCTTAAATAGTCGATGTATTAGCCGACATATAAAGTTTTTTTGACATCTTACATTAATTTCTCATCGTTCTTCGTAAATTATTACTTTTTTTCGCAATAATATTCGGAGTTTATTGAAACCAATAGACAAGCACACTTTTTGATTAAAAAATTTACCGAGGATCTGATGAAAGATAATAGCGATCGCCTTAAATTTAAGTATCATACTACTGATATAAAATAACCAAAGCTGCTATTTCACTCCTACAATTGGTTATGTACTTGAACAATTTTTTTTCTTACTATACAGCAATAAATGTAGACAAGACGTTCTTTGACATACGTCTCCATAGTTCATAGTTTTCTAATCAAAAAATAGCCAAACTTCAAACTATGCTTTGGACTTCGCGAATCTTTTAATAAAAAATTAGAAACTTTAGAGAAAAATATCAAGGGAGTTTTTCTTATTTGATGGAGAGTAAAAGAAATTTTTTTTCGAAACGACAGTTTGAACTTTACAATTTTCTCAAAAAAGGCTTGTCAATTCCGTACAAATCTGAACAAAAAATGTTTAAGTTTAAATTTTTGTTTTAGAAAAAGTTTTTGTCATTAGACATAAAAAAAAAAATGAAAATGTCTCTAATCATTTTTTTTTTAAAGTTGATGGTTTTTTAATTAAAGATTTACGAAGTTTAAGCATAGTGAAACTATGCTTATTATATATTTAAAAACTACTAACTTTGAAGAAATATTTTGGGAAACATTTTCTCTCAATTTCCTGCTCTAGAATAAGCAAAAAAGTTATCCTAACTTATAAACAACCTAAGGAATAAATAAAATTGATTGTGTTATCTCCTATAAGTGGTGTAATGGTTCAATCTAGCGTGATCCAGGTATACTGAGTTTTATTATCAGACCTCAGGTACTTTTTTTTAGTCTCAAAGTGTACTTGGCACGTAAAAATGTTGAAAAATGTCGAAAATAGCTTTTTTTTTGGCTCATATATTGTCTACTTATGGAATTTAAAACGTTTTGAGAAACCTTTATCGTCAGTATAATCACAAGTACATATATTTTGAAGCTTCTTAGACGCTTAAACAGATAGTAACATCATAATTTTTTTTGCGTTGAGTAAATTACATACAAAAATAAGAGAATAAAACAAAAATCGCGATTTTAAGGTGGCTTGGGCGCTTGGTGCTGTACCCAGCGAGGGACACTTTAAGGTTCTATGGATTACAAAAAATATTTTTTGGTAATTTTCATGTAGAATATAAAAAAAAAAAAAATGATTATAACTTATGTTTTTCATCTGCGTATGCGCAGAAGACGATAAATTACTTTTCTCTTAATTTTCTTAAAATCTAAGTACAAACACAATTTTCATTTGTGAAGATTTGTCATTTAATTTTAAAGTTATAGTCGTTATAGTGATAATTCCCAAAAGACTGCGCTACAAATTAGTGAGTTTTTAGTAGCAATTTCCTAAAAAATAAAGTGGTTGACCCTAGTGCTTTTTATCGCAAATAGATTCGGCATACATTATTTACATAATTTTAGAATTTCAGAGATCTATATCATTCCAATAAATATTACCCAAGGCACCTTAAAACTTTCTATGCAATGTTGGAAGTGAAAAATATTGACCGACAGATCCTAATATTAGGAAAATGACTTTTTAAGATGCATATTTTTTGTTCAAAAACCTTACGCAGAGTTTCTAAACAAGTCGGGGAAAACGGGCTAGCCTAATGTATGCACTATACACACACAGACAGCCTTACATATACTGCTGCAGCCAGAACTGCCAGCAGTGCCAGCAGCAATTCGATCGGAATGCACAATTTTTTCGTCATCAGATAGGCTTACTTGGTTGGTCCCTCTCCCTTTACGTGTGCTCTCTCTATTTCTACCATACCTTTTTCCAGCTCTGCTGCTACGGGGATTCGTCTATCTTCCACGCATGCAGAATGTAACCTGTTTTTCTCTTCTCGAACTATTACATGGCAAGGTATCGAAACGCGTCCTAGTTTTTTCTTGTTGACTGGCCATCTTATACATCTTATAGTGTAAAAAAAACTTTGTTCTAAATAGCTTATTGACTTGCAAAAACTTATATAGTTTGTAAATCGCTTAATAAATTTTTTGATTTCAATACTAATGAACATTATATTTTTTGGCTTTATTATCAACAAATTTCTTACAATGTCATAAATTACTTTTCTATTTACATAAGCCAAGTATTTACGTCTGTTATAGATTTTACAATTGACTAACAGAGTTTTTCGCTAAATTATGACTATCTATCCAATTTGTTTCTTCTAATGTTCATTCAGAGATTTGTTAAAAATTACCACAGTATTATGTACCATAGAAATATAATAATAAATATAATTAAATATTCTAATTCAAATTATTTAATAAGTAAATTAAATAATCAATAAAATTAAGAAAGGAAGGAAGAAACAGAAGCAGAGGGTTATAAGAAAATAATAATATGGAAAGAAAGTAATGAGTATGAGTAAAAAAACGGGCTGCAAAAGATAGGAGAGAAGTATTTGGAACAAACATTCAATCAAGATAAAATTATTATCATAGAAAAATGGGACAGGTTTCCTAATGTATACAGGTAGCAAAGAAAATGAGAATGATAACATCAAAAGAAAGGATAGATTGCAAAATTACTAACCAGTATTTTTAAATGATTTATTAAAAAAGTGAGATACCAGGTAAACATAAAAAATAGTCAAACAATAGAAGTGAGACTGTAAAAATTTAATTTATGGCTGAAAAAAAGGTTGAAAGAAATTATAAGAAATAATATTATCATAAAAGCCGATGAAAAACTAAGCAAAGTAGACGAAAGCGAAAATATTAATCAGTTTTGAAAAGCGATTGGAAAATTCAAACCGAAAAAAGAGGTATGGGAGTCAATAAAGAGACATAAGAGAATCATTTACAAAATTTGCTAGGAGACACCAATAAGGCATGTTATACGGAAAACTAAAAAAGGAGCAAAGGAATCAAAAGCAATGTCTGGGAGGATTTTGACAAGGATACATTAATTATTGAATTACAGAAAGTTGTATGGGAAAATAAATATCGGGAAAGCTGCAGGAGATGACACGATTGTGGAGAAATGTTTCAAACATCTGCCCATGATTTGGATGATCGAATTTTACATGCATAAAGTAAAAGAAACGCCGGAGAAAAAAACGTATTAGGGATAGGAAAACTTTGAAGGTGATTTGGAAAAGCAATGGTGTTGGTTAAGGTTTGAGAATGTAGAAAGCAGAATAAAAAAGTGTTTTAAGTAATTTACTGTAAGCCTTGTAATGACAAAAACAATAGAGTACATATTTCTATATATTAAGGCAGGAAAAAAATGTATAACGAAATAATAAGATCGTTTGAAGATATAGGATTGAACAAAAATAAAGAGATGTACAGAAAAAGGCTATCAACATATTACAAGGTAACAGTTAGATGATTCAAATAAAAATATAGGATCTTTTGAGATTATAAGTAAATTAGGGATTGCAAAGAGAAGCTTAAACATAAAATAATATGCTATGCGTTCTAAATTTGGCTATTATGTCTATATAAAAAGTAATTCTCACATGTTTTTTTGTAAATATACAGAGGTAATTGATCCAAAAATATGTTGTATCAATTTTGTATTGGATACTGTTAAATACTATTAGTAACAATTTAAGGTGGCTCATGACACTTGCATAGTACATATTTTGAACATTCTTTACCAATGTTTATTATCAGTAATTGGAAGTGTCACTAAACCTGACAATAATACAGTTAGTACTTAACATTCTACAATGATTTTCATAAAATTTTGTTGGTAAATTTTCAGATACCGAAGCTTATGAAAAGATTGTATAAATTACATCAATCTTCTTTAATTCACGTCTAATATTTAATTTTTTTGGCTCATTTCCTTCCTTTAAGAAATTCATTGGGAGCCATAATGGGAGAAGTTCCAAAAATTTGAATGGTTTTCATAGAAGATTTAGTTTCTTATACAGAAATAAGAAAAATTATTGAACAATTAAATTTTCTTGCAAAATTATAAAAGTTTTTTTAATAATTTCCATAATGACTTCCAACGCATTCGATTAGGGAGAGAACAAGCCCCAAATACTGAAATTAAAATGTTTAACTTAAAAGATTAAACTAATGTATTGTATTTTTTTTCAAGCTTTGGTATCTGATAAATTTTAATACGAAATGTTTTGAAAAAATTTGCATGATACTAAGCACTAGCTAAATCATTGACAAGTTAAGTGACACTTCTCCAAATTTTAAACAAACATAAGTGATAAAATATTCAAAGTATATGCTATATAACGGTGATAAGCCACCTTAATGGAAAGATAATTTAAATTCATTATAACACAAGAAAATAGAACATAAAAGAGAGACATAATCTGTACAAGAAAAAAAAAACAAATTAATATTTTTCTTCTCCTATGTTTGGTGAGAATTTCAAAATTTTATCGTCCTACGAATTTATATTTATAATTGATCATAAATTTTTTTAAAATGATTAAAGAACTGCATGGTTGTTTCTGTAATAAAAATTATTTTATAAATATTATATAAACCTCCATTTGCATTATTCTAAAGCTTAAATACTGATTTAAGTCATAATTTAGTATTTAATTACTTATAATAATTTACAAAATCAGTAAACTTATATCATGCATTGCCTTTATTTGTTCGATTTCTAAGCGAATTTTTTGTGTTCATTTTGGTTGTCTACGTGTGTTCGTATGTATGTATTGGAAAATAAATTCCAGTATTAGAAAATCAAACGTAATAATCAAAATAATGGAACATAAGGGTTTGCTCGTGGACCGTGCAGGGGACAAAGTCCTACTCGCATGTATGTATCTTCACATATTATATAGTTGTATGAACAAAAATTAGTCCCAGCCCTCCCCCGCTCTGCCCCGCTCCCTCTCAGCTCCCTATGGCTCCCCACAGCTCCCCCTCAAATCACATAGTTATTCGTTCATTTTCCCGTGATTTTCAACTCAACTTTTTTGGGTTAGTTCCCCCCGCTCCTCCTCAGCTCCCCCTTCACCTCTCCCTAACTCCCTATGGCTCCCCTCAGCTCACCCCATCACCTTACAAGCTATTTCATAAAACACACACACAAACAACTTAATGATAAGTTCATGCAAATAAATAAATAGTTTGGTTTTATTTTCGTTTCTTTCTTCTATACGTTTTGAGTTTAACATAATATTAACAAATGTACACTAAAATAACATAAGGGCAGAAGAAAAGTAGCTCTTACTACAAAAATATTAATTCTATAATATGCATATCTTACTATATATATATATATATAGTTGTAAGGACTGTAAATTTCTCTGTCCCCTCTCCCCCCTCACCAACCCTCGCCCCCTCCCCCCACGCAAATCATGGGAGTATTCTTTTGATTTTCACGTGTTTTTGACGATCGTAACTTGTCCCCTCGCCCCCCTCACCCCTTCCTCGCCACCGCTCTCAAATTCTTTTGTTTTCTCCGTGATTCAACGTAAACAAAACTTTTTCTTTTCTGAATCCCCCCCCCCCCCCCCCGCCCCTTACCACCCCTTAGTATTTACAGGTGTGGCTTGGACTAGAGCCGTACAAGGACTGAAGTCGTCGGTAGACGGTTATACCGCTTGACTAGTTAAGATATATATATAGGGGTGGGGGAAATCCCCTACAAAACCATAGGATCCAAATGTTTTGATAATTTATCTAAATAAGTATGAAGTTGGCATAATATCTGGAAGGTTTTTAGGGTAAACACATACATCAAAGTCATTAAAAATTTCAGTTTAAGAAACTATAATTGCACCACACTTAGCTGTTACTGGTTTGTTGTACCTATTATTTTGTTCACCATTTTTACGCGGAAAAAACATTTTGTACTCAGGTAAATTTTGTGATCTTGTAATCTGATATAGATGTTTATAACTTTTTGATATTGGAATTTTATTTGAAATTTTTGTCAGAATTTCTTAGTGTTCTTTAAGTAAATTTGGATCAACTTAAGTCTTTCTTTAGTTGCATGGACATCATCATGTATGCATAGTTGGCTATTACAAGGCCTAATATTCCCTGAATTTTTCAACGTACTAGGTGTTGAATGACAAACTTTACCTTGTAATTTTAAACTATATATAGCCATTTTTTTCATGTATAATATTAGCATTGAGTGATGCAAAAGAAAATATATTATCGTTGTATTTTATCAATTTTCGGAAACTATCGTCATGTAACAAAATTTTTTTAATGATTCGTCGTATTTGCTTAAGGGGGTAGGATAACTTGTCTTTTTTTACAACAAAATGTTTTCCTCTCTTCTTTCCAAAAACAGCAAAACAAAATGGACATTCAAAACTTATTTCTCCAAAATAACTAATTTCAGAAGTTTTAGTACTATAATTAGATGCTGTATTTCTTCTTTTATTTAGGATAATAAATAATATCAGACAATGACAGAAAAAAATAATCACAGTAATATATGATAAGAAAAAAAACGTTGTCATATGTACATATTCAAAATCAGTATACCTACAGTACAATGTGTACCAGCACCTTTATATACATAGATACACCACAGAGATATAAGTCGGTATGCCACTGCATAGTATAATATCTTCGCATCATTATGTCCCAGACAACTATAAAACTAACTTAATACGTATGAATATATTAAAACGAAAATTAGCAGGTTAGTCACACAGGTAAACAAAATATATTGTTCAAATGCAACAAGATAACCTAACATAGCTCCACCATAGATATATCCGTAAGTACACCTATGCATAGTATAATACCATCGCATAACTACGTCCATGTAATTTCAAGACTTACTTAATACAGATTATTATCATAAAACGAGAATGAATACGTGAGTTGCAATGGTTTTATAACCTTATTTTTGCGAAAACTTCTAAATTGTAGAAACAAATAATAATTTTTTTTTCCTTTCGAGTGATTTACTTCTTTAATTTAGAAAATTTCCTTTTAATTTGTGTACATGTGTAGCAAACTAAAATTTTAAGTTTTATACCTTGATTGTAGTCAGTACCTGAAAGTTTTGCAATAGGTTGCCTTGGAATCACACAAGGACTTCTTTTTTTTTAAGGAATACCATTATAGCCTTAGAGAATGACGCAGTTGGAATCATTTAAAAAAGAAGATATTATTTCGTTTTAAGGTTATTGGCAAGAATAAAGTAAAGCTGTCGTTAGCTCTGGATAAACATACTGACCCATGGGGAGGGGGGGGGGGGGGGGTGGCATGCAAAGCGCGCAGGGGGGCGAAGCGCCAATAATATATATATATATATATGTATATACAGGGGGTGCCACAAATGTTACAGGAAAACTATACCCCGCGATTAAGCTTGTCGCGACGAACCATAAAGCGCTTTATAAAATT
>JAPYYV010006971.1:0-19393 GCA_030522625.1 Copidosoma aretas | reverse complement strand
TTTGTACGACTGCCTATTATAATTATTATAAAACATATAATAAAAATTACTATAAATGTTATAATTTGCGTCATCAGACGAGTATGTCTCAGCTTTCCTGAAAAATATAGTAATTTTTAATATACTTATAATAAATTTTTTAACACCACTTTTCTCAGTGTATGTATGTCAATATTGATGAAAAAATTCTTTTATGAGATACTCAGACATAAAAAAAAATATAATAAAACACAGAGGATGGCACGCGGAGCGTGCACGGGACGAAGCCCCACTAGTATATATAGCAATCCGTCCAGGAGCAATCAAATGAGTTTCAACGAGACTCATTCTTTTGGTTTTCGTCTTGCTCATCCGAATAGGCCTGCAGCATACCAGAAATTCTCACCCTGGGAAGAGCTACAGCAGTGAGAACGCAACAGCGCAAAAATCGAGTTGTTGCAGTCTTTCAATTGTAGCCTAATGCTGAATAAATAAATAGTATTGGCTCTAAAATAAATCGAAAGCACGCGAAAAGACCATTAATTTAAGCCCTTATTGAGTAAAAAATGATAAACTGGGTGGCAGTTATGGGCAATTGAAGTTTTAATGTTTAAATTGATTGTCACTAAGCTTTTCTACTGTTTTTAGCTTTAACTTAAACCGCCTGTAGCTATCGCTATGTGCAACATTTTTTACTCTACTCGGGCATAAATTAAAGGTCTTATTACACACTTTTGATTGCTTTCGAAGCCAATACTGTTGCTTAATCTAGAAGTGAGTAATAGTTAAAAGAGTAGAAGCGTGATTTCAACGAAAAATTCGATTTTTGCGCTGTTGCGTTTTCACTGCTATAGCTCTTCCCGGGGTGAGAATTTTATGTATTCCGCAGGCCTTTTCGGATGAACAAGACGTAGATGAAGAGAATGAGTCCCGTTAGAACTTATTTGATTGATCCTGGACGGTGTGCTCTACGAAAACATCAGTGTAACTTTTGGTACCTCGAAAAGTGAAAAATAAAAGGAGATTTCCTCATATTTATATATATATATATAGTTTTACAAATAAATCAAAACAATATGCAAGTAAGCGCACAGTCGTCAGGATGGGAGAGTCACATTACAAAACGTAGTTAAAATAAAAAAAGGACATACGCTAGCAGGATTATCTGAATGAATATACATAATGCATTTGTAATATTTTCTTTATTGCAGTACTTATCAAGAACAGAAAAAGTTTAGAATGCAACGAAATCTGACAACAAAGTCTTTAATTTGTTATTAATAATAGCTACATAGCTAGACTAATCCAAACTAATACATTTTAAAATCGCGTGGGTGTAGAATAATTTACTGCGAAGTAAATTTGAGATAATTGATGCATTGTTAATAAAACCAGGATGACAAGTTGTAAGCAGGAATTAAGATGCTTCCGTTGCTCATAATTTAAATGATGCAATTATAATCAATTAAGCCAAGCAAATAAGTGCTAAGAGTTTACTGTTTGTAGTGCTAATATCATAAATGATATTATTAATTATGATGCAAGGAAATGAAGTGCCCTGGGTTAGCTGGAGTTATTAATAATAATGAGCTCAACTAAAATACAAGACAATTGAGCGCTCAGGGTTAACTGGTTTTAGGTCTAATGTTATTAGTAATAATGTCATCAATTAAAATGCGAAGAAAGTCAGTGCTTTGGGTCACCTGGTATTAGTTCTTATGTTAATAATAATAATGTGAATAATTGAAACGCGAGGAAAGTCAGCGCTCTGGGATAACTGGTTTTAGATCTTATGGTATTAATAATCATGTTGCAAGAGAATCTCTTCACAACAATACAACTGTTATCAACTTGATCTATTCATATAAAAATGTAAGATTTTATGAAGATGTAGATAATATTATTATTATTACGGCTTGTATTTTGTGCAATGTTAAACATTGAAATGTATATATTTGAACAGATCGCCAAAAATTTCTGACAAATTCTTCAGTATAGCAATATGCTTTACTGTGCTGTCGATCGATCGACGGATTTGATGTACCATGAAAAATCCGACAGTACCGACAGAATTAAGACGGTAGCTCCTGTTCTCCGGCAAATATCACTACTGCTCTACAGATATATATGTCTTATACGTCAGGAAGGTTAGTCCTGGAGAATTCCCAAATCTAATAGGTACTTTAATACAACGCTGGTTATGAGAGCGCATGACCATGGAAAATCATTCCTGCATTTTTGTTACTATTCATTTAACATCATACAAAACTTTCACAAACTATTTTTTTCCATTCTATAAAGATACATCAAAAACACACAAAATTTTGGGTATGTTCTTATATAACCCCACACCTCTCTTTTTGTGCACCGCGATGTTTTTTTTTATCTTTAGAAAAACCATAATTTTTTTTTTTCTGTTCAGCTACGTGTTTAATGTATCGTGTCTTTTTAAATATTTCAAGGTGGAGTCAATATAAACATTCGTTGAATAAATATTGGGCGTCTGTATTGATCTGCAGAGCATGCGATGATTTTTTGGTAATTGTTTACTTTAATAAGTAGTCGTTTGATGTGTGTTTTATACATACATACATATAGATGCGCACACACCCACATACATACTTGGTCACGCGCATACAAGCTACACACACGGAATGCATCATGCATAATACTACACATTGACTATATGTGTGTATATATACTAGTGATACTCGCCCCTGCATGCTCCGCCACGATTCCCTACATTTAGATTCTATATATCAATGAAATATTGGATTTTTTAATTATTTTTTATTCTAAATTTTTGTTTAACTCTAAAATACCGTGGATAAAATGGATTTTGAAAGATCATTATAAAAATATTATTCCTATAGGGCTCAAATTGGATATAGAAGATTGAGATAATCAAACAAATTAAGATTATCAAACAATGAATGATAATTTTTTAAGGAAAAAAAATTTAAAGTTCTTTAGAAAATCGAAAAACATATTGTAGCTTGGTATAAATTAAATAAAACAAAGGATATTGCAAAATCATTAAAGTATGTAGATATTCCGGAAAACTATGTTTGATGATGAATTGTAAATTTGCGTGAAAAGGAATAACGAAATTAAAAATACTGCTATAGTTAGATTTAATTTTGTTTTTCCGAAGGATCATGAACATTATTATTAATAATCAATGATAATACAATTTAAAGGGGTTACTTCATTTTACGATATAAAGTATATAACGGAATAAATTATGAAACATTTAAAGATACTGCTATAGCAATTGTATTAATTAAATATATTAATTAAATTGATGACGTTTTTGAACAAGTGAATGCCGTCATCGTTCCTTATCGATCAAGACAATTTTTAGCTTGGTATTTACTATTAGAAAATATTTTTGGTAACAATATTTTGAATAAATATAAAAAGTGTTTTACAGAATTTTTCATTTTCATAAAAAAAAATCTTGGTCTTGTACATATGAAACAAATTTTTGAATCGAAAATAAATCATGTAAATCTTTAAATTTACCCTTATCACGACAAATGAACATAGAACAAAATGATAGCACTTACAAAATTGATTTCTGTAGAGAAACGTTTTATTTGATGTACATATAGGTAAATAATGATCAAAAAAACATTTTTAATTTGCAAAAAAAAATACAAAATACATTTTATAGACAGTCCTAAAAGTTCAGGAAAAACTTTGAAACCCTAATTTATTTTTGTATTTCTAAATATAAAAAGATTTCATCAATTGCATCGACTGGTCAGTAGTGCTTCCGAAGGGAATGACCAGTCATAGACCTTTTCGTTTAAGTTTAGACTTAAATGGTACTGAGAGTGCATTTATAGAATTTAAGACTGTAATACAAATTTAGAGAATTACATTTAAATATTTGAGATGAGGCTGAACCCAAGTTTTTAGAATAGTTTCAAAGATACAAACAACAGTATCATGAAAAAGCTTCGAAAATTTACGGTACGGCTCGAAACATTATTACAAAATTGCTTCTTCAATTTTTTTGAATGCATATTATGATCTAAAATTGTATATACATATTTTTTAGACACAAAACAAGTGATGTAACATTAAAACAATTAGGATTTTGTAAAATTCGTAGCAGACATTTGTTGATTTAAGTTAAAAATTATGTACCTAATGAGATATGGCGTTTTTGAGTGAACAAACCCTGCTACTAAGTTTTTACGAATATTGTGGGAATGAGAGGACGGCCGTATAGTCTTATACAACCTATACAACCTTAAGTATTCTTACTGTTTATTTTAAGTTAGAATCGAAAGAGTTCTATCTCTTCGTGGTTAAATAAAACTACTAACAGGAGAGGTTTCAGCAAAGACATCAAACTGTATACTTAAATATACATATATTTAGTCAACAGTTTTGTGTCTCTATGTGGGACTACTGACTTTCAGTAGCGAGACTTTTACGGTCATTATTATTTTCTCACCATGTCCAGTTTTAATTAACACACGTGTTTATATTATGTTGCATAAATACATGCTTTAATTGAGAATTTTACACAGCTTAGAGATAATATTAAGAAAAATAACGGCACGGCACCGAGAACATTCTACTTACTCATACATGAAAAAATGAAAACGACAGGGAAAATAATGAGAAATTGATATTTTTTTCAACGAAGAATTATTTATTAGTAATTACAAAGTCCCCCTATTCGCCTCTTTAGCAGTGTGGAAAAATATATGAAAAATTTTAATTTATAAGGATCTATGATACGTATAAGATATAAATGAAATAAAAATATTGGAATATAAGAAGCACTTTTAAAAAAAGATGAAATTTTAACTATTATCATATTTAAATTTACAGAAGAAGTAGAGTCGAAAATCTCTTCTTTGAAAAGTTACACAATTTAATAATTATTTATTACTTATTACTTCCAAATTCATTATATGTATTATTGAAACAAAAGTGAAAAATATTTAATTGATTTATGTATTTTCTCTTCTAATTTTTAGAAACCTTGTAGACAATATAATAAAAATAAAAAAGAATGAATATATATACATGAATTTGTATTATAGGGGTGTGGGGGGGGGGGGGGGGGGGGGGGGGGGGGGGGGGGGGGGGGGGGGGGGGGGGGGGGGGGGTGGGGGGGGGGGGGGGGGGGGGTTTGGGTGAGCGGGTCTAGCACAGATTTTTTTGGGTTAAAATTACCGAAAATCAAGTAAATTTTCCCTAGAGGAAAGTGGGGAGGTAGGGCAACAAGATCGTGTGGGTTGGTAGTGAAGGGTTGGTGGGTGGGGGGTGAAAAAAATTCAAAGAGAACCAATAGAATTTGCCCTAATTTTGTTTGGGGGGGGGGGGGGGCTGGGGGGGGATCGGTTAAGTTGTGAGTCAGCGGGGGATTCGGTGGAAAGACCCACACAAATATCACTATATGGTATTGGTATATATATATAATTAATATGTAAATTATACAAATGTGATTTAAATTAAAATAAATGTAAATCGAAAATTACATAAAATTGTGTTATTACTATTCCACTTTTTCTTAAGGTCAGAGGGGGCTAAGGGGGGTATGAGGGGTGGCAAGGAAGGGGGACCAGAATAAAAAATTTAACAAAGAATAAGGGATTAATAAGCTCATTTTATAAGGGGGGGGGGGGGGGAGGGGAAAGGTTGTGAGGGGGGGGGGGGCTTAGATGCAGGCAAAATCCTTACACGTATATAATAAAGGAATATAAATATATGTGGCGGAATTTCAAGGCAAACGGTGAGACTCGAGCGGTCACTGATCTACTTAATGATTTGTGCCAAATGCTGCTTAACTTAGGAGTGGCAGTTTATATAAAAATGTACATACGTACGTACGTATGCACGTTTTTGCTGTTTTAGTCCTCAACGGAGGCGCTCGAAGGAATGTTCACTTCAAAAATAATTGTTTATATTGTTTTGTATAAAAAAATAAATGAGATAACTTTTAAGCCTCTGACACAGCTCCAGACAAAACTTGGGTTTTGCAGTGGTGCAAATTACACGTAATGATGTTTCCTAACCTGGAAAAAATGGCTTTAGTATTCTGGCAATCTTCAGTATTATTAAAACAATTTTTTTCCGGATAAAAGTTGTAATGTATCCATAGATGTTTACTAGATAATGACTCATTAAAATCAATAATGAGTATGAATTCGTGATCTAAATGTCAATTGCGTAAGGCTATTTTTTATTCACTATATGAAATTTAATGTGCATACATGTGAAGCATTTAAGCATCAATCATTGTTGATTACTGGTGTAACTTTCAATTTTCTTTATAAAATTGTCCATTACGATGGAATTGACAACATCAATAATATCGCATTAGTAGTATCGGTGCAATATTGTCCAGTGTAATATTAGTCTCGTCTTAAAATCGTTTCGAGTATCGAGTCGATACTAATACCATATCAACAATTATATCGAGTGTTGTGCAGCTAAAATAAACCAGACCAAGGCATCACTTTTTATAACCACTTTGAAGGTCTTAATATTTAAAAAAATACATCAGTACGCTGACAATTGCGATACATATAGGCCCATACAAAAAAGTGCTAGCTCTAAATGAATCGATTTATTTGACGGTAATAAGCTAAAATTGTATCAAACATTCAGCTGTTCTTTATAAATACAGAGCTTTTTTCGTAACGGATAAACATTTCATAATGATACTTTTATGCTAAAATAAGAGACATATTAATAGGAAGTTTGATAGTTGCTAGAACTTTCTAAATAAAATAAAAATGTATTTAAATATTGATGGGTTTGACATAATTTTGATTTATTATAGTCTTGATGCCATTTAAAAAAATTCTATATTCGTGCTTTTTGGAATTTCATGTTACGGTTTTTTTTAGTAGCAAACTACATTACCAAAACCAAGTCGAAAGTTTGCAGCATTGTATTATTCATTGAGAATGTAAACAATTGCTAATTACGCTGACTGCGAATATATCTCTGACTAGTGCGACGTTGCCAAGTTATTTGCATTCTTACTATTTTTGGTGGTTTTTAGAGATAAGCTTAGCAAATAATCTTTACACGGGTTGAAACTTTGCACTGTTATTCTTTGAACATTGTTTGATTTATTCTTTTACTTTTGTTGATCTGTGTTATTTCTATCGATATTACCTTCTAATCTTGTAGCTACCTCATAAGAACATGTATTAACTACGCTATTTTTATCGTAACATTTCTTAGAATTTAGTACTGACACATGCGTTACAAAAATTAGTGTAGATTCAGGACAGTCAGAACTTTGATATCACTGATTTTTATTAAGTTTAATTTATATTTTTTATTACCAGGTAATGTCCTTAACGGAGTTTAACAATAAAATAGGAGTAGCAATAGAAATCCACCTTTTGAAATATAATCAAATTCAGACCATTATTTCTGACCAGTCGACCTACCCTTTGAACTATGTGGGTATCTGTAACTAATTACATCTAATAATTTGATTGTTAGATAGTTTTACTGGATTAATATAAGAATAAGCAAACAATACGGGAATGATGATATAAATTAAGAGCCGAAATCATTGAACTATAGGGATTGATGAAGCTAGTGCTTCAATCAAGATTTTGTATATCAACTTTGTATTTATCAATTTCTCGATTTCGTTTGTCGTTTTGCCTAAAGTAAACTTCTTCAAGCATAGGATGAAGAGGAAAGGGTGATGTTATTGTCTTTCTCAAGAAAAAGACAAATGTATAATTAGATTGATCTGTTGCTTTTTATTCACTGAATGCCAATATTTAATAAAAATACTGCATTTTTTTTGAGGATACTTTTTTTTACCTTAGAACAAGAGTTATAATAAGCTTATGGAGGAGCGTACACTTGCATAATCAAATTATTTAGGTATCAGTAAACGATTTGTTAGGCTACATCAGAGTACAAAAATCTTCTGGATTGTTACTATCACGGTTGCGTCATAGTAAAGCACTGCTGTGCCACTAGATATAACTGTATTTTGGCCTATTTAAAAGAATCAACCAAGTAATACATACTCACCTGTACATTTGAGAATCTGCACAACTTGCGACTGAACTACTTGCTTCTGATGGAAACTACCTTTATCCACATTGTTTTCCTGCATTTTTATTTCACTTACTATGATTCTGGGTCATCCACGAATGCAACCAATCATTCAAGCCTTTACTGCGTAAGCCAAAGTATGATCATACCTTCATACACGTACGTACTTGAATCACCAAATAATAAGTTACCAGATATCACAGACAATTTTTTTTTGTTCTAATAATCGTTCGTATTGTTTTTCAACTAATGCCTTTTACTGTTCAAAAAATGAGTGGAGACATTTAAGTAACATCAATATTACTTCAAATATTCTGACTGTACTTATGCACTTTTAATAGTATATAACATGAGAGGTATGCGTACGGTATTTTTTCTCCGCTGCAGGTAACCAGTGCAGCCGAAGACAAAGATGGCATATTTTCGGGGGGTACTGCAGCACTTTTTTTTCGAGACATATACTCATCATTATCTCCTACTCTGCTCGAAAAAAAATTCTTTGTCTTCTACGTATTATATTTCTGTTCAATGTGCAACATAACGTTCGAAATAAAAAGTATGTATTGTGCTTGTAAAAATAATATTGTGGCGTCCTCCACATAAAAATTTTTCCTGAGCTGGAAACAGAGTGCTGAACATGTTGGAAACTGCAAAATAAAATTTAATAATCAGGGTGTGCAAAAAGTACACCTACAACGGACTGTGATATTGCATTCGTCTAGAGTAAGAAGCAATTAATTTAGCAAGAAATTAAAAGATCTTATTCGTACGGTTCTTACTAATAAATTAAACGCCAGCATAATAGTACAGGTAGAACCACTACAAGTAGTTGGTACACACTGCTAAGGCAGCATTACGCCTCGGTACTGATAATTTTACCGTTGCCTATCTGCTGAGTCATGTACATACTGATAAACAAAAGTCTGAAATCACTATTCATCTCGTTACGGTGGATATGTCATATCTTACGTCTCAAACATCGCTGATTAAATAAATTGTATATCTTGAGATCATAACGTAACGATAAATCAGTTAAACCTATTAAGTATGTGATACATCAGTACTAGAGAATATGCGTATGTAAATACACATATATATATATATATATATATATACCTATACATGGGTGATTCTGCCTTTATTTGTTTGGACCAATTTTTAAATTTATTGAAAGTAAAATTGGTTGAAAAAACTTTCTTTTACGGTATTTGTATTGCATATATCATCCTCAACAAACACCTAAAGCGATTTTACAGCAAAGTTTTTCGGTCAAAAGATATACGAATTTTTACAATTGTAAACTTTAGTCAAATTTTGAAAAAGCAAATCCACCTTTGGTAAGTGTAGGTAAAATGCGTTAGAGGTTAAAGTGTTTTTCATGGCTTGAATAGAAGCTGGGATGAAGCACTATCGATTAAAACAAGGTTATTTAAACTTAGTGCTGTAACGAAAATTCGTAGTTTATCTTTAAACTGCTATAAATTTTAATTAGTCTCACAGAATTCAACAAACTTTTTTTCATTTTATAGGGTTCTGCTTAAGCTTTCATTTGAGTCAAGTTGAGACCACCTTGAATAGTGTACTACTTGGCTACTATCGTTGAGGTAGACTCACCGTTTACTAATGTATTCCGCGAAAAAAAAAAGTTGGACCAAACGCTAAAACAAGTATCATATATTTTACCCCAACAGTGCTAAAAAAAAAGTTTGTAAAGTTTCGATGCACAGAAGCGTAACAAGGGACCCTTTCAATATTGGGGGACAAAAAGAGGATGGCAAGGACAAAGGATAAAAAGAAAATCTCAACTTTGCAGAGCCCGTACAGCTCTTGGACATGGCTTTGTTCTCGTTTTCACATTTACAACTTTTTTTTACTAACATACACTTGGAGAAAATGCATATCCCACAACGTCATCAGCAAATTTAAGACAGTGGATTTTTAGTTTTCCTACTGTAACACCTCCTGAATTATTCTAAGTCCACTTATCGTCTATATACTCTGCAAAAAGCAAAAAGACTGGGATTTATGGGCACCTTTGCCTTACCCATTTTACTAGTATTAATAAATTCATTGGTCCCTGGCCCGTAATTACCTGTTTTTTGTTCATTTACAGATTCTTTTCAATATTTTCACCATTTTTATCCCTAATCCAATTCTCTTTAATTTCACACATAACATTTCTCCATCGATCATATCAAACATTCATTTAAAATTTACAAGCAAAGCATGTAATTCATTGCCTCCATCATTTAATTTATTATCAATTAGACTATTTAGTTTGAAAAAATGTTCCCTTGTTATTGTTGCTCTGAAGCCAGCCTGACTCATCTTTCATATAATATATTTTTCCACCTATTTATTTACACGTTTAGTGATAGTAATTGCTAATATTTTGTATCCTACATGTAATAACGCCATTCTCTTGTAGTTTTTGACAACCTTCTACTTCTTATTTGGCTTGTTAATTGGATAGATTATTGGTTTTTGCCACCCTTTAATAGTTTGTGTTTCTGTCCACAACCTACAAAGTATGCTTGCTTATTCTATCATCGAAATCACGGTATTATTTTAGAATCATTTCCCAACAATTCCGTCGTCTCCTGTGAATTTCACATTTTGTGTTTTTTCCACGACTTTTTTCACTCCAATGATCGATATATCCTTGTCAAAATTCTTTTAGACTTTGCTGTTGATTTACATGCTTCATTTCGTTTTCCGTATAACATGTCTTATTTTTGTTTCCTAACATTTTTTATAAATTATCCTTTTATGCTTCTATTTTTATTTTAATTCCTCATTTATTTCGGTTTGAATGTTTTGATTGCTTTCCAAAACTCATTTAAGGTTAGCTTTCCACTCCTTCGCCTAGTTTTTCATCGTCTTTTTCAATCTTCGTACCTCAGACAATTTCATTGGACCTTTTTATTCAGTCTTTAATTCAACTTTTGTATCCTTTCTCTCATTTTTGGACGATTGTTTGAGTTCACCTGTAATCTTCCTTTTCTGCCAAATAATTCTAAAATCCTGTTTATCAATTTCGCAATCGATTTCCTTCATTGATCTTATCATTGTTAGTTCCTCTGCTACCTGTGTAATAAAATTAGATGACCTGTCAAATTTTTCTGGGATATCTTTTTCGCCTTAGTTAATCATTTAATTCAAATATTTCCCTCCTATCTCGTTTAGTCTTCTTAACACTCATATTTTTCACTCGCTTTCTATATTATTATTTTTTTGTAATTCTCTGCTTCTGCTTCTTCCTTCCTTTCTATGTAATATTGGTTGAAAATTCAATAGGCATCGGCAGATTATCCGATTTACTTTTAGTTACAACTTTTAGAGTTTCCACAGCACTAGAGCCTTTCGTCTTTACCTCTAATAAAAAATTAGGACTCATCCCTCCTATTCTACTGCACAAGAAATTGGACAGTTTCTCACCTTTACTGTTTAAATATTTATTCTCTGACTTTCATTGGCTATAAACATTAGTGTCTATTTCTATTTGCTCCTCTTTTATCATATCATTTGAAATACCAGCTATTATAATTTTGTTTTCACCGTTCACTCCTATTACAATTTGACTTTTTAATTTTTCTAGAATCTTATCCAGGTTTGATAGATCAGACGGGTTAAAAGGGCATATGAAGGTAACAATGTTAAATAAATAGAATAAATTCTCGTTCAATAAATGAAATTCGGATGAATAAATGATATCATTATAAATTCTGTGGAGTTCTTGACAAATAAACTGTGCCTCGGAACCTTTCAAAATTATAGAAGTATGATCAAGAGATTAACAATAATGATCTGTAACGAAAATAAAAATATTATGAGACAGTTTTTTTTTTTATATTTGAAATGGATGAAACCGATATCTTCTTATCTACAATACTCTTTAATGAAAAAAATTTGTAGATAACAATTATATAAAATTAATAACTCAATAGTCTCATATTACAAACAAACAAAAATTCTTTCAAAAAATAAAACGTGTTTGGTATTAAATGTTACAATCAAACTATAGTTTCTTTTAGAAATGAAAAAAATTAACAAGTAGAGTGATGCTAAAAAAGAAAACATTAAATAAAATTATGCACCAACATAGAAATGTCATTCATCTTCGAATGACATAGTAAAAGTTCTAATCATGCACGTTTCTTAATTATTTTAGCTGTATATACATGACAAGTGATGCAATAATCTATTTTACTAGGAACTACTATGGAATCTTATATATTAATTTAATCACATGCCATATAATTTGAGTTAACATTGTATCTGTCCCAGATTTATATTTTGGAACAGTACACTTAGCTATACATTTACATATGTCTACAAATCTGTTGTGAAATATGTAGACGTATACATAATATTATGCGGCAGATACTTATGAGTATTAGACGATGTACATTATATAATGGTTGTTAAGGTATACCCCGGTAAGCGTGAATTTCAAATGTTTTATTGTACTAAAAATTCGTATCTAGGTATTTTCGAGGCTCTTATGACTTAAAATAAGATTTTAAAAATTCGAAATAGACCGATTGTTTATAGATTACTTTTTTTTAAATGCTTATACAGTAATTAAAAGGATGATAGGAGTTTTTTTTTAGAAATATCGCTTCTAGCTGTTGTTTATACTCTGCATTTGGTTTGCGGATCGGCGGAGAGAAATTTCAAATTTTTATATCTCGGTCAAAACAAAATATATTTGGACTATTCAAAATTTGTTTCAACAAAGAAGGATCATACTTCTGAGCAATGCTACTGGTTTTTTGAAAAAAATATCTTGTGATGTTACATATCCTTGAACATGTCATTAAACAGTGTTTTTTGTCCTTTGAGGTTAGGATATCTCAAAAACCTGACGTAGTTAGGAAATTATGATGCTAGATTCAGATTCAGCGCACCGAAAACCTTCGAAAACTTATACTGGTGATTCTGTTTCCAGACCCTTGTTAAGCTGTGTTATCATTACAGAAACAATCAAGCACTTAACTTGGTCATTTTTTGAAATTTGCAAGTCAATTATGAATATATTCTTCAATCTCTGTATTAACGGAGGCACCAAGTATGAATTTCAACTGAGGCTTGAACTTGCTTGGTATGAAGTCAATGCGTATGCATGTGTGAGTGCAATGTAATTACATCCACCACCAACACATCTGTTACTATCCATTCTCCATTCCTAAAAATAAAAATATTTGATATTTAAATGGTACTTTGCAGTCTGGTTTTCATACCTTCGTTATCTTTCTTGTGTCTACAGAATGCTCTACGCCCAAGACAACGTTATCAGCAAATTTAAGATAGTGAATTTTTAGTTTGCTTACTGCAACCACTCATGTATTATTCTAAATCCCCTTATCGTCTGTATCCTCTATAAAAAAACTAAAGAGTACCAGGCATTATAGGTACCCTTGCCTTACCCCATGTACTGATTTCAATTTTTTTAGCCTCTGGCCCTGTATAATATTAAGATTATACAATGTAATAAGTTTAATTGATTCGTCAATGCAAGTGATAAGGTATTGTCGCCTCACTAATTTGCATAAAATACATTTACAAGTATGTTTTATGCTATGCGAAGCAACTTTTATAAACATGTATATGTTAATTGGCTAACTACGAGCGGAAGGCAACTGCAGCTCGTACAGCAGTCTGTCTGTTTGGTGCTAATTTTTTCGAAAGACGAGAGTTTTTTTTTAGTGTTAATTGGCCAATCATGTGTGTGTGGTGTATAGTGTTCCACCACGAAATTTGAATCCCGTGTACGCATCACACCATTAATTATATTGTCCACTTTAATAACAGAAACGATGATGAATTGTTTTTTTGTTCATTTATAGATTCTTCTTAACAGTTTTATCATTTTCATACAATTTTCTATTCTCTCTATTTTCACCCACAACATTTCTCTATTAATCGTATCAAATGCTGTTTAAAAGTCCAAAAATGCCACATGCAATTTATTGCCACTTTCCCTTAGTTTATTTTCAATTAAGTATATCTAGTACAAAAACATGGCCCCTTGTTCTATTTTTTGCTCTGAAGTCAGCCTGAGTCAGCATTATTATTTTACTCCATTCTCTATTATTTTACTTCTTTAGCAATTATACTTGCTAACATCTTGTATCGTATATTCAAAAACACCTCTTTTCTGTAGTTTTAACGTCCTCTTTCTTCTTCGCTACCTTATTAGTTGGATAAATTCATGCTATTTCCCGTTCTTCAAAAATAGGTGTTTCTATCCACAATCTATTAGGTATGTATGTTGATTCAATCATCAAAATCATGGGCAGATTTTTGAAACATTTCCCTAAAATTCCGTCGTCTCCTGCAGTTTTTACGTTTTTGTTTTTCCCCACGACTTTCTTTACCCCATTGATCGATGTATCCTTGTCAAAATAATATTAGACTTTGCTGTTGATTTATATACTCCTTTTTTTGTTTTCCGTATAATATATCTTATTGTTGCCTCTCAAAAAATTTAAATCAATCTTGTATGCCTCTATTCTTATTTCAATCCCTCTTTTTTCAGTTTTAATTTTCTTATCGTTTTCTAAAACTCATTCAAAGTCTGCTTTTTGCTACTTTGCTTAGTTTTTCTTCAGCTTTTTCAATTTTGATACCTCAAATTCTTGCAATAATTTACCTTTTCAATATTTTAATCCTTAATGCCTCTGCTACCTGTGTAATTTTATTACATAACTTATACTTTTTTTTGGTGTGACATTTTTTCTATATATAAACTGGTGAGGTTCCTGTCCCCGCAGAGTCTGCATGCCAACCCCCATATCTTGACATTTGTATTTTTATGCCTAAAAATGCCAGATAAGAGCTAGTTCCTTAATACATATCGGGTGGCCCAACTAATGTGTCCGCTATGGTAATAAGCGTTGCTCAAAGTTGATTACCTTCAGTAACGATGGTTTAAGGCTAATTTTTACTTAGAAATACGATGCCGTAGGTATTTTTTTATTTTTAGGCACTATCAAAAAGAAATGTTTTTTTTTCAGGTTATGACTTAATCGTAGCTTTTATTGCAGCAATTAAAATATCGTCGAATTTGTACCCTAAAATATGCTTTTTCTCAATAAAATTCGTATTATAATTGATTTAATATATATGGTCGCACCAAGCCCCTAACATTTCTTTCGTCCGTTGCAGCGTATGCTTGTTGGTCAAGAAAAAACTGCAATCGCTAAGTAATAAAAAAGCATTATTATTCTTTTTTAAGCTTTTTTAATTGGATGCTTGAACAATAAGTTTCTTCAAATGATGACATTATTTTAAAAATCTAAATTTTCACAGAAATCGTCATTTCTCTCTTACTTGGCTTTATTACCTTAACTTTGGTTGTTTAATATCAAAAGCCCACTATTTAAACGTTCAATATCTCTGTTTAGGTATTACAAAAATCCATACCAGTGAAACAATGACGATCTTACTTATAAACCTGAGCCCACTGCGCCACCGCGTCACGCTGGCACGCCCAACCCAGTTAATACGGCATTGTCATTAAATAAATAATCTTATTTTTATCCTTGCCTTTTTTTACGTAAATGTACCTTATCTCTTTAATTCTTAGTTAATTAGAATTTAAATAAAACTTGTTTTAAAAGTTTGCAAAAATTGAGTCATGTTTGTTCTACGAACAATACGGTAATTTTGAAATCATGCAATAATGTTTCATCGTGGTCTTCTTAGTGAACGTCAGTCTAGCCGTATACCCGTGCTTTAGTCTCCGAGGGTAATGAGTACAGTAAAAGACAACCGTATTCAATGTGTTAACCTTTCACGCATTATCAAGTTACATTTACACTCTACAACAATAAATCCAAGAGCCTCAGATATAACAAATGAAGTTCGGATGCTAAGGGCTATATTGCCCAAACATTCATGTATTAAATAGTGAAGATGATTCAAGTACATGTTAGGTAACTCTTTTAAAGTTTGAAATTTTCTTAGAGATAGGTTCAGAAAAGTTTAAATTTAATTTAAGTAACCTTTTGCAACTTTATTAATTATTATTCATGCGTTAAAAAAGGATGCTTCTTTTTTGAAATGGTGTGATCCGTTATGCAAAAGTTGGAGCTGTATTTGTACAAAAATCTTCTTTTATACTTAAAATAGTCGACTACCTATAAAATTTGAGTTTGCTTCGTATTATTCAATAAATTGTGAATAATCTTTACCAAGTATAAAAAGTACTTTATTTTGTTACAATCAGCGAGAACTAGAGATCGTATTTTTTAGGTCTAATAGGAATTTTCTAGACCAAAAACCTATTCTACCATACTAAATACATGTAGATGCGGCTGATTACCCCCCCCCCCCCTGGATACGTCCATGTGACTGATTCCGCCATTATGTGTTCGGCGATGATCCCAGCTCTATCGCGCGTACTGGGGTGAATTGTACAAATCTAAAGGTCGAAACTTATTTATACCTTTTGCAAAAAGATATTTTAAATGCGCTTTAGCGGCAAAAGCTAAGGAGGCTTGGGCGATTTTTAATAAATTTCTGGCTTGCTCTGAAATTCCAAATTTAGGGAGATCGAGTATGCCAGATATTTGTGGAAAAAAAATAGGCCAACACATTCATTCTCGAGAAAATGGCTTGTAAAAATTCATCATTGTAACACGTAACCTTATGGAACTTTAATATAAATTTAATCGACTACTACGCCGCAATAAAATGCTGCGGGCCCAGAATTCGAATTAGTACATATACTTAAAAATTATATAAAATCTATTACTTGAAAAAAAAGATAGGTTCAACACGTTAAATTTTGGGAAAATTGAAAGGAAAGTAATTTATCGTCTTCTACGCATGTGCGGACAACAATAAAAATTATTATTGTTACTTTTATCAATATTTTACAAATTTTTAGGCCAATCAAACTCTTTAAGTTTAATATAAGATTAAGATATTTATTTATCTTGATGATAAGCAAAAAAAATTTTCATAATCCCTCGAACCTTAGAGTGCCCCTCGCTTGGTACGGCACCAATCGCCCAAGCCTCCTTAAGAGGTCATAGATAGTTTATTTGATAAGTCAGAATCCGCTGATTACAAGGGTTTGCTCATTTAGCTTCCATAAACCTGAAAAATTAAAAGATATTGGGTATCAAAGTTTGCAAATTATAAACAACCTATTACGGAGCTACCTGAGAATATCTTTTATTTGTAACCATTATCAAGAAGTTAAACGTTAAACCACGGACTGTTTTATAATAAAAGTCCTAAGCTTTCAGAAAGCATCTCGCAAAATATAGGTAACTCTGGAAAAATTCCAAATATTCTGTAGAGTATTGATCGAGTCATAATATTAGCAAGGTCGTGGCAAAAACTCATCTTTTTTTTTTTGTTGAGACGCACCGCGCATGCGTATGAATGTTTCAAAATTACACTGCAAGTATTTACGAAGAAATTGTATTTTATTAAGTCCTTGTGATCGTGGACTCATATAGATAACCTACAGTAAATTTTTTATTAGCTAAAACTTTCTATATTTATTCCACCAAAAAATAAACTTTGCAATTATACGTAATTCACGTGACAGTAGATAGTGTTTGATTACTACACAGCTATACATACATATGATGGTGCTAACACATAATAGCTCACATCAGTGATACTAATTACCACAAATAATTTCAGATTAGTACCACTGCTTGCTAGAGCTCCCATCAATAACCCACAGCGATGTATCGAAGGTGGTGTAATCATCGTTGGAATTAGGATATTAGGTAATTTTATGTAGTTTAAAAAAAAACTTCAATATTTATTTTAAGGGGCACTTATCTTGCGTGAAATTGGAATTAAAAACATCTAGTAGTACTGCTTCATCATAAATTGGGTAGTATTACATGTGATTAAATGTGACGTAACTCAAAAATCACCTATTTTTTATACTGTGCCGAAAGTAGGAACTTTCGTTCCGCGAGGCGATAGATCGCGCAGGATTGGTAAAAAATCATATACAACCCACGGGAAGAAATAAAGAAAGCCTCCGAACACATGCTTATCACATCGAATTCCTACATTCTTAGACATTCTTTACTTTTCCTTCCTAAGTGAGTAATGTACTATTTTACTCCTACATTCCTTCTCCCAGTGTTTGACTACCTTAGGGTTGTCTACCATGGCATTGACGGTGTCTGTGAGTTGAGACTCTACCAAGCCCTGAACGCTTGCGTTCGTTTTATTTACAGCGATATCCCTTTCCGGACTCACGTTACGCCCTACCGTCTGTGGCTCGGGTGGCTCACTCCCTGCAGTCGTCGCGAATTCGTCATCGCCTCCTTTGCATATTCCATTATCACATTTAACCGTCCTACCTTCCCTTCCACCCACTTCACCATATCATCCTCTTTTGTCGCTAGGTCATCTGCTAGAAATTCTCCATACCCTCTCTACTTTAACTACTTCAGATCCACTATTGACAATCAATCTTTTTCTATCATCTCTGCCACACTTTTTAATGCTCTACCACCTACTCTACCTTTTTCTCCCTCGAAGTACCATTCATATTGCTCCTCCCTTCATAATAGCCCTCTGGAGTGCGCTGTAGTTGTCCGTGACTGGAACCAGATCGCTACAGACAACCACCACCTCTTCCTCACCCCCCCCCCCCCCCCCCCCCCCCCCCCCCCCCCCCTCCTCCTCCCTCCCCCCCCCCCCCCCCCCCCCCCCCCCCCCACCCCCCCCCCCCCCCCCCCCCCCCCCCCCCCCCCCCCATCCATCACTTTATGTTCTATCGTTTACCTTCACTGCATTACCCACCTCAACCTCCCTACCTGCTACCATGTAACCTCTCCTGCTCTTTTGATCTACTAAGCATGTTCCTTTAATTCTCTCGTTTTAACCCAGTACTGCCTACCTTTACCTAAACTGCTCCCACCCAACTTACAATACTATGTTCTATATATATTGTACACTATTTATCACTTTAACTTTTGCGCATATATTGTTGTTATTATTTTCTTTTATCTTTCGTTTCTACAAACTAACATATGTAACTTCTTTTATTATTGTAAAGTTTATTATTCAGCTATGTATAATTGGCCATTTGAATTCTTCCCCGTGGCCCTTAAACTAATCAATCGAATCAAATAAAACACATTTCTTGTAGTAAATTTTTTATTATTTAGAACTTTTTTCATTTATTCTAACAAAAAAACATTAATTTCATGACTATTCTTTTTCCTCTTACTCACTCCGTGTATGATTTAATTCAATAATTAAGCATAAGCCAATTTTGGAGTGTATATTTCTTTATTTCATGACGATTGTCGACGTTTCACCACTCAAGGTGGCCTCTTCAGGACATATATTAACAGCTCAG
>JAPYYV010006970.1:0-23560 GCA_030522625.1 Copidosoma aretas | reverse complement strand
ATGTGTCACACGATGATTTTTTTTGCGTTTTGGTGATGTGCCACCTCCGACAACGCGATGACGCGTAAATCAAGATTTTTTGGAGAATTCGTCATATATGTGTATTAAAAAATAAACTTTTGTATTTATTATTCAGATATGAGAATAAAAATATTGAAATATGGAGGTTTGCGCGCGGAGCACGCAGGGGGCGAAGCCTCACTAGTATGTATACATACATATATTTTGAGGTGTTCTTTGTATGAATATGTTGTACTTATTTTAAAATTAGAACTATATTTTATCAAAATCAGTTGACGGACTTTTGAGATATGACTAATAATGTATGTACATGCATACATACATAAATATACATATTTTTTCAGTGGTAATAAGAATAAAAAATTATTAAATAAGCCCCGATGAATCAAGATTAATCGAGTACGTCCAAAGATATAAGTAACTATAAAGATAAACACAAATACACCCACACTTACCAACAAAACTTTTTCTATTCATATCCGAATATGTTATGTCAGAAATATCCTGATCTTACAAAAATTTTCTAATAAATTACCGTAAAGCAACGTCGAAAACCACACTATAATCTTTCTTGAAAAAATCGATGAAAGATCTCAAGAAGTACAGTGTGCCACTAAAAAAGTTAGAAAATCCGAGCGTTGGATTTTCATAAGCGTTGTAAAATATCTTGGAAAATCAAGTTTTTTTAATCATGGTTTAAGCAAAAACTGTTCCGAATAAGTTTGTTTCTTGGATGATTTTACGTAGGGATAGAGTATTTCAAAAAATTAACTAATGTGTTTTACTTCTGAAAACAATCAAGAGACTTCAATAACTCAGAAATAAAAAATCATTATGAAACGATAAAATAATTTTTATTCATTAAAATTTGGATATTTCATAGGCTTTGGCATTGTTAACAAAATGCGCCTGGTCCGGATGCCCATAATAAATACGGCGACCTATTACGGAATTGTTAATTTAAAACTTTCGAACGCTGTAGTTTGCTCGGACGTCCATCGATCCCGAAGAAACCAATTTGAATCAGTAGATATTCATATAATCTTTCAACATGCTGAATGTGAAAAATTTCCAATAGATAGTTTTTTGTTATTACGAAAATCAGTTTTTCATAGGGCCTAATTTAGTCAATATACAAGACAAAGATTTGCAATAAATTGCATAAAATTATTCTTTTTTTTTTTATGAATTTTGAAAAAAAAATCTATTGTATAACCAATAGAAGCGGAGTTACGATACTTCTATTTTTTTACCTGTAGCGGCCACCGTGGGAATATTTTGACTTTTTTTTTATCAAAACCTTATATCTCGAGAAAAAAATAGATAGCCAAAAAATTCATTTTTGAGCCTCTTTACCACTCGATAAGAAATATGAAAAAATCATTTAGATTTTTGTAAAGCTGTATTCTAACCTGAAAAGTTTGCCCGAAATTCTAACTTTTTACAAAAAATCAAAAAAACGTTGAAAAAATTTTGTATTAAAGAATTCAGCTAAGAACAAAATTGTTTTCAACACCATTACACACACTATACTGTACTTTATTTTACCCTTTAAACTACTCGGCATAACGTAAAACAACCTAAAAACGCCGAATATATGATTTTGTTAACTCATTACTGTGTAGCTCCGAAACTCGTGCGCTCAGCGTGTATCGGCTGAGGCATCCGGTTTAGCCTAGATTTCAAACCATATTTTAAAATCAACAAACAAACAATAAATTCTGGTTCCCATACACACTTGAAAATATCATTAGTTCTGGAAATATCGTTGGTGGCTACGGTAGCTTAATATCAAGCCAGCATATCCATTTTTTATCAAAAATGGCAAGAGCATCAAAATCAGCGTTTGAGCAACAAATTAGCAAAAAATCATCCACGAGTAATTTAGACCTCAAAATAAATCTAACGTGTTTTGGGGATACGCTGATATCACTAACTCGTGTGCTAAGCTTGTATTGGCTAAGGCTTTCGGTTTAGCCCAGATTTCGCAGCATATTCATCAATTTTCTGTACTTCTGTAATTTTTCATTATGAATAAAAAATTCCACGTCAAAGTATTGGGAGACATATTTTATTAATATTTAAATCTTTGTTTTTGAATCGCTAACTATATTTTCTTATCAAGATGCAACCTTATTGGTGTAATTTTCGTACCAATTAATTATGATAATGATTATAAGGTAGAAAACATAGTCCAATATGAAATATCCAATAATACCTAGCACGAGAATAAAAAGAAACGATTTTACTTTAGTTGAGTTTTTTTGATTCTAAAAAATCGTGTAGCCTAAATACTCATAAAAAAATCAAATAGGTGTGAAAAAAATTTCTTTCCTTTATAACATTATGACAAAATATTAAGTTTTATTTTCTTTAACATACCATAAAAGCCGAAAATTTTGAATTTCTAGTGTTGCAAACCTAAAATCTTGTGAAGGAAAAGAGGTAATTTGAAAGTTCTTGTTGAAGCATAAAGCTGAGATGATAGTAAATAAGAAAAATCTATAGAGAACTTCAGAACGTAAAATTCTAACCATCAAATTAATAGAATAACCTCAAAAAAAAAATTTGGAACAGAATTAGTAAAAAAAAGTCTGAATCACCTTTATCACGATTATTTTAAATTTATAGTGTTGAAAACCTGAAATATTAAGAAGGAAAAAAGTCATTTAAAAATTCTTGTTGGAATATGTAGTTGGGATGATAGCGAATAAGAAAAACTGTAGAGAATTTCAGAACGTACAATCCTAACTTCCAAATAAGTATAATATTCTCCAAAAATATCTTTTTTAGAACAGAAAATCAAAAAAAGGCTGAATAACTATTTGAATGGTTATTCCTCGAAGATGTAATACTATCATGACAAAATGTTAGATCTAATTTTCTTTAACATAGCCTAAAAGCCTGAAATTTTGAATTTCTAGTGTCGAAAATCTAAAATCTAAAAAAGAAAAAGAGGTACTTTGAAAATTCTTTTCGGAACATAAATCTGAGGTAATAGCGGATAAGAAAAAACCATAGAGGATTCCAAAACGTAAAATCCTAACCTTCAAATTGATAGAATAACCTCAAGAAAAAACCTTTTTTTAGAATAGAATCCCAAAACGTCGTTAACGTTTCTAGAATATGCATGCATAACATTTCATCAAAGATTTTTAGGTAAGGCTTCTAGTTTCAGTCAGTTTTGCAATTCATCCTCATTGCTGTCGCACATGAGAAGATTAATAATAAACATATTTTGTTCAAATATATAGAACACCAATACTATACTCGATTTTTTTGAGCATAATTATTATTAACGTGTGTATGTGTGTGTGCAAGTATGTTATAGTCAATATTGAAAATATCCATAGCCAAGGTGCCAAGTATGAAGTTTAACAGAGGTTCGACTTGCTTGGTATGAAGGTAATACATATGCATGTGTGAGTGCAATATACTTCCACTCACACACATGTTAAGAATAATTCTGTTCGAAAAAATCAAGTATAGTATCGGGGGACTGTATATTTGAATATGTTGAATTCACGAACAAGTTGAGTACGGGAATTTAGATTGATTTGAAATTATATCTTGGCATGCGATTGGAAAAATGCCAATTCTTGGGTCACCATATTAATCTCGCCCTCGCGGTTGATACGCGTATCCGTGCAAGTATTAGTTGTGTTCGTATGTGTCTAGATCGCTAGAACACTACACTGACGATTCCCAGCTAGCGATCGAGGACGAAATGATTCCCCTTCATTTTTCTCCTCTTCTTCCAATTTTTCTTCCTATGTACTCCGCGCTCCATAGTGGAGGTGCCAATTATGAGATTCAACAGACGTTGGACTTGCTTACTATAGAGGTAATACGTATACATGTGTGAGTGAAATATACTTGGATACACACACGTTAAGAATAATTGTGTTCGAAAAAATCGAGTATAGTATCGGTGATCTATATGTCTGAATATATTGAATTTACGAACAAGTCGAGTACGGGAGTCTAGTTTGACTTAAAACAAATTTCGTTTTTTGTGTGTTTTCGCTGTCAAGATATCAAAGAAGGTTGTTCATTGTTTATTTTTGGATAAGGTTTGCATTTCCTGTCTTCCTAAATATTTTATTTTTGAGTCTGTATTGAATAATGACTAAAGCAAATAAAGCTATTATTATATTTGTTTGCGTTTGCGAAATGTTCATAAAATTGATATTTGGTTAAAAGTTTCCAATAGGTTCTAATTTTTAGCCCTTTCTTCTTTTTTTCTAATTTCTTTGGTTAATAAGAAATTTAAAAAAAGTTGCTTTGTGTGTGTTTAAGGTAGTAAGATCTAAAAAAAACTAAGGTCCAAATGGATTCTAGGTTAGGGTTTAATTTTCTGGTATCCTTAGTATGTTGTCCTAGATCTATTTTTAATGACAAAGAGATTAGGAAAAAAAAATTTGTTTACTGTTGGCATTTGTGAGATGTTGTTAAAACTGATATTTTATAAAGATTGTTAGGTTAGGTATTAAATTCTGGGCCTTTTAAATTTTTTTTTACATTTATGTAATAAATCTGGAAGGAAATAAGAACGAAAAATCAGCTCTTTATATCTTTGTGCTGGAAAGATATCCAAAAAACCACGATTTACTGCTAATTTTTAGGCTGGATTCTGATGTCTTGAACTTCTTAGTATGTTTTTATAATTTTATACAAAGTGACAAAGAAAGCCAAAAAATTATGCTTCTAACTGTTTCTGTTTCCGACTTATTCATAAGACTGACACTAAAAAAACTTTTGAGGATAGGTTTCAACTTGTAGAGCTTCTTTAACTTCTAACTTATGAATACAAAAAATTTGTAGAACAATAAAGAAGATTAGTGTTTAATGTTAATTGTTAGGTTATGATTAAATTTTTAGGCATCGACAGTATTTTTCCTCAAGTCCAGATGCAATACCAAAGAAAACAGAAAAATATCATTTTATCTGCTTTCGTTCTCGCGATATTAGGTTTTCAACAGTAGAAATTCCAAATTTCAGGCTTTTTGGTTGATTTTTTAGTAATTCGAACCTTCACCTCTTGACTTCCATTGATTATATTTTTCTATTCTATTGAAGCTGAGAGTAAGCTTTGGGGTTTGAGTTTCGGTTACTTGCGAAGTAAGCCAAATTTTTGATCTAGAAATATTTTACTTCCATTTTTCTTTCTGTAATAATACGAGTTTTTCCGTAATTCTTAAAATCCTTACAGTTGATAAATACATTTTTAATCTCTCGATCTTCTAAGACAAATAATCAAGTAAAATTACTGTATGAAATCACACTTACGCCTTCAGACGTCAAAAAGCGTAAAAACACTGATAAATAATATGTCTAGAAAATAAAATAGAGTCAATGGTCTGCGTAGATGTGAGGACAGAAAAAAATTCAAGGAGCCGGCATGTTATAGAATCATTCGTATTTATATATGTAATTAATTGATTTCTTAACAATTGCAGATAAAAAACTCAGCCGCCGCGCCGCGCCGCAGCAATACCTCAAAGATAATGTGGAATCTCGCTGTAGAATAAATTGTCTACTTTTTATTCAATTTTTTTTTTAAATAACATACAAGTAATGTTAAAGTTCCCTTTTTTTTTTTTTTTAAATTTTTGAAAGTTGTGATGGAGATTTAATAATCAGACAAATTTTAAGAACTTATTGATAATTTTGCCATTTATTTTTCAAAATATTCTTATTTTAAACAGAACTATAATTATTCTGGATATACCGACAAATATATCGACTAGACCCCCATTTTTTGAATTAACTTAACTTTTTACCCAATAAAACAAGTCTTGTTTTATTTTCTGCATCGTCTGCGTAGGAAGCAAGGAGGGATGTGAGTTGGAGGGGGGCATATAATCAATGCGTACAGGCTGTGGTAGGGCTCAACCATTATTAAACACAGAAAAAATCAAACATTTTCCTTTTACTTTGTGGGTGGTGGGGGGTTAGGGGAGTGGGCCGTAAGGGTACTGTGGCGGGTCTATTAAACAAGTTTAGGACTGGAGGGTGGCGAGAGAGGGCGTGATGGATCCCACTTGCAAACAAAATTATTAGGGGTAAAAATAGTAAAAGTGGGCTTAGAGGAGAGATAAGTATACGGGTAAGGGAGGTCTATTATTTGCGCTGCACGCGAATCTACTATATAATATAGACGTATATGTATATATGTACCTATACCTCCCTATATTATATTGTTATTTTCCTGGGGCAGTCCACATTCATCCCGCTGTCCCCTCACAAAATAAAGGAATTTTCTTTTGTTTTATCCGAGAAATTCACCCAAAAGTTTTCAAGTCGAATCCCTTCATCGCCACAAACGCCCCCCTCCCCCTCGCTGCAGCCCCTCTACTGTCCTGTTACACGATTTTTCTTTCGCTACAGCCGACACCTAAAAGACCTACCGCATATATCTTACTGCATGTATATAGTTGTAAGAATAACATTCTCTCGGTCTCTTTCGTGCCTTTTGCGCCCTCCTAAGTTCATTTAATTTTTACGTTTTGTGTACGATAAATATTTGTTCATTCGTCCCACAGACCAACCGTGACACCCCCCCCCCCCCCTGCTGCACATGCACCCTTGCCCAAATTTGCTGTTTTTGCCGTGTTGCACGTAAAAAATATTTTTTTTAGTTTTGAAAAGCCCGCCACAGACCGCACCTTATCCCCATTACCCCTTCCCGCACAACTACATTCCCCGCCCCCTCTTCCGCTTGAACCTAATTTTTTTACGGTTTCGTGCATGTGCTTAATCATCTTTACTAACCACAGTCCCCCGCACTACATCCTGAAAATCCCGTAGTGTTTCGTCCAATTCCCCCCCCTTTTCAAACTCTTTACTTTTTTTTCCCCCCCCCCCCCCCCTTTTCCCCTCCCCCCCCCCCCCCCTGAAATCGCCCGCACTCTCCAGTACTGCAACCCTGGCACCCCCGCACTACCGCCCACGCACTTTTCGCTTTGTCTTTGTGTTCTCATCGGTTTTGTTGGTAACTTAATAAAAATAGGAGCATACAGTTATCTCTACATTTTTGACACTAATATTTTATTACTAATATGATTACAATTATATGTATCGAAAGACCTAAGTCTACGTATATCTCCTTGTTTGTTTATAGATTATAAAATTCTGAATATTGCTTTAAAAAATAAATACACTTCACTATGCTCAAAAACAACAATTGAAATAGAAATAAAAATTACCATCAAACACAACGCTCAATTCCGAAACTATCTCGATACTGGGAAAGAAATAAGTAACTATGTTAGGAAATCAAATGTTCATTTTTTTTTCGTTAACAACAGAGATAGTAAATATAAATTTTACAGCATCTAACAGACAGCAACTTCTTTACATGTATCTAATACGTTTACAATCATTCAGGCGCAAAGTTAGGGCTTATAGTACGTAAAATACCTGTATCATGAGAAGAAAGTTTTTGGCCCTAGAGCATGAAATATTTTCGGTCTTGTTTTCAGCGAAATATCAATTTTTTAGTGTCCGTTTTACAAAGTTCCATAAAAATTGTATTTTTACTTTTTAAAAGAAAAATTTGATTTTTTTCGCGTTTCTTTACAATTTGGCATCATAAAAAATTTTTAAATAACAGTTTTAAGATACATTTGTAAAAAAATATTGTATATCTACTGTAGTACATAAACAATAGTTTTGGTCCCAAATGTGTATCTCTCCAGGGCGATCCCTGGGCCCGAGAGCGCTTGCGAAGCAATCCGACCAGATACGATTAACTATTATATGTGTGTGTGTTACTACAACGAATTGTACGATTAGTGTTATAATCATTTTATTATTTATAAAAAAATGTAACATTATATCTAGTGTTATAAAGTGCAGATGGACAAGAATTCTTATGTATGAATATATATACAAATATATAAATATATATAAATATATATATATATATATATATATATATATATCTGTGTATGAACTATTAGGGCTTTGCCCCCTGCTCACTGTACCTGCCAACCTTAATACTTTGATATTTTTATTCTTATGTCTGAACATTCGATAACGAAAGTTACTCTTAGATACATACATGCGTACACACGTAGACAAAAAAAATGAACACAAAGAAATTAGCTTGAAAATTCAGTAAATTTCGTCAATACATAGAATAAGTTTACCGATTTAGCAAACAATTATTACTCATTTAATAGTAATGAATGGCTCTAACCAGTATTTTAGCTTACGATTTATAAAAATGCATTTAAAAGACGATTTTAAAATTTTAACATGTTGATGAAGAAAAAATATTTATTCATTCCATGTACTTATTTGTACCTCCTCTTGCAGTCTTCTGTCTTCTATAACATAAATGAATACTAATAGTATCTACATGAGTATCTAATACTGAATCGATAAAAACGAGTTGAACATTGATCACCCTTGTATATTAATATAGGAACATGTAAGAATTTCATTCAACATCTTCACAGTATTTTAATCTGTAACGCATAACATATTTCTTGTTTTGCGTCGCTCTGCGGTCCCGGATCAACCTCAATTTTCAAAAGATCTTATTTATTCACGTAAATCATCTACCGGTTCCTTTGTCATATTTTGAATAGCTCCACCCGTCATTTCATTCCATTATCTTTTAGTCCTATATTTCTGACTGATCTCATTATTTCATTTCCTATCTTTACTCCTGGTTTTTATACAGCTATATGTACTCTATGCTTTTTTTTTGATTGCAGAGCCAATCACTCTTAACCATTTTTCTTTTATCCTCCCTACACCATTGTTTTTTCATATCCCCTACAAAATTTTCATTTTCTCAATACTTTTCCCCATTCGGTCTTTATATTTCTCTATAATATTGGCTGCAGTTAGAGTTGTCAATTACCTTTCAGTTTTTTGTATTTCCAATTGATTAAAGTCTCCCTACACCTCATAAAATTCTCTTTGATTTTTTCAAGTTGATTTTCCTAGGTTCCCCTTTTCATAAGTCCTATAGTTTGCACATCCCCTACTTTTTTATATCCTACCTCACTCTATTGCCCCTTTTCGTCAAATATTTATTGGTTATGAACCTTGATTCTTCGATCAACTAAACGTGTGGTCTTTTGCTCTTGTCTACTTTAAAAATGGACGAAAAGTAATTTGCTGCCCTATTTTTTAAACCCTTTTAGCCATTATCCTACACACTCAGAGAAAAATATTACTGTTTCAACTAAAGTTGTCAAGCCAAAACAGTTTTGGTCCGCTTAAGTCATAACGGCTGGAATTTTTAGCTTTACTAACCGTATCTACCAGTCAACGCAACCTCGTCTACCAGTTACTTGAATGCAGCAAAGCTAAAATGGCCTGTGTCACCTGAGTTGATACAACCGCACCTTATCTCACCATGTGACTAAAGCTAAAACAGCTAGGGTTTATGGTCGATACAGCTTTATTTGTCCCTGAGTGCATATACATCTTGATGTGTTTTCATTCTAACCCAACATCCTTTTGTAAACCTACTTTCTATTTTTTTTACTTCTTCTCATCTTTTTTATTCCTAAGTCTTCGCTCCGTATTAATAATCTAATTTTATGATCAAAACCATGAAAAATAATCTTTGATTGAAACTGTTTACTTCAACACTTTTGCTTAAGCCTCAAAATGCGATGACTGCCCTTTGCATCCTACCCGTCGTTTTTTTCCCGTGCCACAAGAAACAATTTTTGTTATGTACTTAACTCCTGGGTAATTAACTCGTATAAATTTCAACACCTTTCTTTTCAATTCAGGCCGATGTTTTTCTGTCCCTTCTCAATTCTTTAAAATTAAGACTTTCTTTCTTTTTATGTTCACCTCCGCCTGTTTTTACCATATTTATCTGAGTCTTTTAGCATTTGTCTAATGTGTTAAGGATGCTCTGTGTATAACACAACGTTATCAGCAAATTTAAGACAGCGATTTTTTACTTTTCTTCCTGTATTGCCTCCTATATTATTCTTAATCCACTTATCGTCTATAACCTCAATCAATTAACTAAAAAGTGCCGGGCTTAATGGCCACTCGTGCCTTACCCTGTTTACTGTTTCAAATATGGGCGCGCCCACCGAGATCGGGCCACCTCGTGCGCGCGACGCAATTTTCGCCCGAGCACGCTGTGTTCAACTCGCTCGTACGGGCTGGGAAAAAGCTAAAAAAAATAATTAAAAAATGCAAATCGATAGATTTTGACCTACTCTTTCCAATGATTCTATTTGTTTTTTCTCAAAATCTTTTTTTCGTGGACAAAAATGTGTTAGAAGTTCATGACGTTTCTCTGAAAATCGCCACGGTTTTGAAAAATAAAATTTATACTAATCAAAAGAGCAGCATTCGGACAACACCTCCACAAATTTTCAGAGTGGAAGAGCAAAAAATTCGTGAATGGCAAACAAATAAATACATTGGTACGGGGTCAGGCACGTGGCGCATGCAGTTACCGCTTGCGCAGCTGTCTAGCGCTTCGCAGTTATCAGTGAGTCTACCGTTTGTACTATAACTATATATTTGTCTTTTAAGTGTGGCTGATCCAATGCCAACGTCTTTATTTGCTTGTTATTTACGCATTTCTTGCTCTCCCACTCTGAAAATTTGTGGAGGTGTTGTCCGAGTGCTGCTCTTTTGATAAGTGTAAATTTTATTTTTCAAAACCGTGGCGATTTTCCGAGAAACATCATGAACTTCTAAGTCATTTTTCACCACGAAAAAAAGTTTTTGAGCAAAAAGTGATAGCATTATCATAAAGAGCAGGTCAAAATCTATCGATTCTCATTTTTCGATTATTTTTTTAGATTTTTTCCAGCCCGCACGAGCGAGTTGAACACCGCGTGCTCGGGCGAAAATTGCGTCGTGCGCACGAGATGGTCCGATCTCGGTGGACGTGCCCGTGTATATGTTAGCACCTGGTCCGAAACTACCTGATTTTTTGTGCATTAACAAATTCTTCATAGCATTTTTCACATTTTTCTACCTTGCGCTTTTCTTTCTAAATTTAACTAAAAAATTGCTCTATCGATTGTATTAAATGCTGTTTTGAAGGCTACAAATTCAGGAAATAATTTATTCCCTCTTCCTTCATTTTTTTTTTTAATTGAACTGTGTAGTACAGAAAGATGGTCCGTTGTCTTTAGAGCCTGGCTCCTCTTCTATATTTCACACTTCTCTACCAATTTTTTTACTATTTTATTGATTATAATTGCTAATATGTTGTATGCTACATTTAATAATGCAACTTTCCTGTCGCTTTCAACGACTTCGTACTCTTTCCCTGCCTTGTGAATTGGAGACATTCCATCAATTTTCCACCCTTTAATAATTGTGTTTTCGTCCATAACCCATTAAGTATGCTAGTTAATTCAAACAGCCGAATCATAGGTAGATTTTTAAAAAATTCCCCTTTAATTTCGTCGTTTTTTGCTCAGTTTTTTATTTTTTTTGGGACTTTCTGTAATTCAATGATCGATGTATCTTTGTCCAAACCTCCCAGACCATACTGTTGTATTCTTTGCTCCTTTTTTCGTTTTCCGTATAACATGTCTCATGGTTGTCTCGTAACAAATTCTTAAAAAGGTTCTCTCATGCTTCTTTATTTATTCTATCAGTCAGTTTGTAATCTTTTTCCTTCTTTTGATCTTATCATCTTTAGTTCTTTTGCTACCTTTGTAATTTTATTGGGCAACCTGTCCCATCTTTCTGTAATATTTATTTCACTTAGGTTTATATTCGATCTAAATATTCCCCTCGTTTTTTCGTATATTGCCTGCGATTTTAAAGGTGTTCAGTAGATGATCAGACTCCCTTCTCGTTACCACTTTCAAAGTTTTAACAGCACTATAGCCTTCCGTCTTTATCTAAAATCTAAATTAGTATCGATCCCTCTCCTTCTTCTGTACAAGTAATCTTCCCATCACAGGGGCTCGATCGAGCACTTCGATATGCGCGATTGCATTCGAGTTTGACCGTCCTATAACGGCTATAACAGACTTTGTGCATGATGGAAATCTAAAAAGTATCTTTCATGTTTAATTTTAAGTTTTTCAGGATACATATGACGGTTAAACTCGAATCCGATCGCGCATATCGAAGTGCTCGATCGGACCCCTATATCCCCTTGTATACCGGTTTTTATTCCTAATCCTTAGTTTTTGCACAATTTTAACAGATTTTTGCCGTCACTGTTTAGCACTTTATCCTCTTAATTTCTCTGGCTACTAACTCTTCGCCTTATACTCCTAGTTTAATTTGACTTTTCAACTTTCCCAGTATCGTAGCATAAACTTTTTCGATAATTTACACCGAAAATATCCTTATATCATTCTCTGCGTTTGTTTTTTGCCCTTGTTTATATTTCTAATACGCATACTATATTTTCATTTATTAATTCGAAATTCTATGAGTTTACTCTTAACTTTTACAAAGATACTCTCTTTTGCCGTCCCTTTTTCAATCTTTCTGTCTGCGGCTTTTCCTGTCCACACAAAATTTATACTTGATTTATTCATACACTCATTTTCTCTATCTTATTCTAGCGATGTTTCTTGTATTGGTACTAAATCAAAATTATTTGAAAAATTATCTGCTAAAAATAACTTAAGGTAAATGCACCTATTATGACAACAAATTTTAAGAGTTACACTTGATCAATTAATATCTTACGTAATAATTGTATTACATTATGGGTTTGGATTCTAATAGAAGGGGAAATTCTTCGTGAAAAGGAAGGTAAAATTAAAAAACGCAATTTAAGTATTATTTATTATTAATATTGAAAAAAGTAACAATACCAATTTTTACGTATTATGAAATGCCTATCTCACCTCTGCCCCTATGCTCCATAACGCTTGTCCCTATTATGAAACTATGAATTGACCATTATAAAAATTAGTCTCTATTATTGTAAAATAGCGAAAATTAAAGGAATAAATAGTAAAAGGCCTATAGTAAAAGGACGTAATTAAAATTTGACTATATAAATAATTATTACTGATCAAATTCTTGTAAACTACAAAATTTTTTACGCGATCTAGTTAAATGAGTGATATAAATATTAAAGATACATTATAATTCAATAAGTGTAAGTACTTAGGGCTTAGATTTCAATTTTTTTTCTTTTTTACTTTTATTCTGATTTTTTTTAATCTGATCATTTAAAATTTTCATTTCTTCTGCTAGCTTTTTTTTTTGTTCTCGTAATTTTCTTGTTTCCTCTGCTTCTTCTTCTTTCTCCCTTTTTTCTTCTTCCTTTTCTAAACAGGCATTAATCCACTCGTCGGAAGTTCCTGCTGCTGGTTGTTTTGCTTTCCCCGATTTTTCTAATTTTTCTCTTTTTTTTTGTCAGATGTTTACATGGCAAGGTGATAACTAATTTAAAACTTTTTTTACTCTCTGCTTCTACGT
The DNA here is from genome assembly GCA_030522625.1 of Copidosoma aretas. Taxonomy (NCBI): domain Eukaryota; kingdom Metazoa; phylum Arthropoda; class Insecta; order Hymenoptera; family Encyrtidae; genus Copidosoma; species Copidosoma aretas. The sequence continues at coordinate 10,135 of JAPYYV010006970.1, read as the reverse complement.
AAAAAATTATAAATTATTGTATTATGTTAGTATGTAGACCTATATTTATTTATACACGATATATTCAGTTGTATGTTAATTACTATTGTCAATATCACCTGCACAGTTTTCTTTATCAGTGTTAGGCATTAACTGAGATGAACATGATACAGGATCTGAAAAAAACATTTTTTTTATAATGATTTTTGTGTCAATTATCGTGCAAAAAAATATAAGTTACACTGTTTAGCAAATTATTAATTATAAGACAATTAAGGACTTGACTTGGTGAGTAAATAAAAATTGCAGTATGTTTGAACACTCTTTTGACACTTACGAAATATTGTACCTATCTGTAAAACGGTTAATTTTACGAAATTTATGAATTATAATACATTCCACGTCGGCTATATAATTATTCTATCAACGCTAAGTACATTTTAAGATAATTTTTACAATAATTAATACACTAGAATATGCAATAAAAAGAAAAACAAAAAGTGCTCTGAGGGCACACGCTACATCACACAAACTTAATATTTACACGGCTCAAAGAACCTTACAGTCTAAATTATTTTTTTACTTAGCTAAACAAAATAATACTGATGGTCTTGTAATAATGCTCTTGTAGCTTATCGCAAGTGCTTTTAAATGCATTTTTGTTGTAATAGGTACTAACTAATTACGGCTGTCAAATTATTCAACGTTTCATAATAGGGACATGTTTCACGAATAGGTGCATTTACCTTATTAGTATCTGCTACATTACAGGATACAGTTTCAATCGTATCCCCTCACTATACTTTTATCTCACGCATGCTTTTCTTGCTTATGATGCACTTCTTTCTCTCTGTCTGTTCCCCTGCATGCGCGATTTTGAAGCCTATCTCTACATTCATGCACATCATGCCATACTCCCTTTACTCTGATTTTTATGTATATCAGCTTTATTAACAGTCCATTGCTCGTTCTGACCTCTTGTGCACTTTTTAGCCAATCTATTACTGTTTCTTTTGTTTCTGTATAATTATATTCGACATTTACACCAATGTTTTCAAGCCTATATTGTCTTCTTAAAACAGTTCCTTTTTTCCGTAGGTTCTACATCTAGCATTTATCCTCCTCCCAGTACTTTCACCTCTTTGACAAAAATTTGTACTAAGGTGTTTTACCAAGCTATTTCCTAAATTGCTGATTCTCAAACTTTTTCATTTTCCCCTCTCCTGTTATTATTAAGTTCCTTTTCCTTGTCCTCCTGACTTTTCTGTAATGTTCATTTTCCCTTTCAGACATCTCGTCTGGTATGTTATTCATGTACGATCTTTGTACGAAAATGACTGTCTCTGTCTCCCATTGGCGTAATTACATTGCTCACTTCATTGACTCTCTGCTCTTCTCTACTGTCACTGTCGCGTAAATGCACTATGTTGTGTCTGCATCTTTAATTGCTTTCACTTAGCTTTCTCGCTATTTTTCGTACGCTAATAAAAATTATGATTTCTGTTACTATTACAGGTACTTCCTAACTCATTGACCTTTTTTTATTTTTTAGTTTCTCTTTCATAACGTTGTCATTATCAGCTCCTCTCCCATATCGTCAGCTGTTTTAACTATTGCCGTCGTTTCTCCTCACGCTGCTTCGTCTTCCCTTTTCGTACTTTTTTTTTAGCCTATGTGTGTTAGTTTTCGTCCTCTCTGACTTTATGCATAACGCCACCTAGGCTTTGTCCATCTTCTTCTTTGATCTGCGTCAAACAGCCAGCCAACGCGTTGTCGATGCTATCTTTTGTTCTATTTTGCTTTTGCTGGCTAAGATATCGGCGTAGTTCGCATTTTCTAAATACTTTTTTCTGCTGTCTGCCTCCTTTCCGATCTTCCGCGGCCTGTCCACTTTATTCTTTCGTTGTTCAGCCACTGTCCTACTTACCGTTTTTTCCGTGTTGTATTTCCGCACTTTGCGTGCCCTTTTCGGATTCATATTTTTCTGATTTTATAAGAGCAGACATTTGATTTTTTTCTGAATTTTTTTTTGTTTTCATAGTCGCTAAATCAAAATTTTTGTTTAGGTATGAAAAATTTTAAAGTATACTAATGACAGCGGGGTAAATAGGCGGTAGAAAGGGGGTGGAGGACTCGAGTGCCCCACACAAATAACTATATAATATAGAGATTTTATATATTCTATACTTATGTAGTTTAAATTATTTGTTGTTAAATAGCCACCACAAATTATATACAAAATGCTCATTGTATCAAGTTTTACTCGTTAATTATCGATTATAGAATATGGACTTATTTAAAGGAGTAAATTTTGTTAGAATAATTGGTTGTTTCACTCTTACCGTTATTATAAAATATTACATTTGAAGAAATAAAAAGTATCAATAAATGTTTTGAAAAAAAAAATACATTTCAGATTAAAGCAAATAAAATTACAAAGGGTATTTTTAAATCTTGTAATTTAATGACAGCTTTTTTATGATATGGTGAAGTCATCTCAAAGTCATCTACTTACAATTTCCTAAAATTCATGTTTCTCAGATATAATTAAGGAACTTTAACTTAAATAGATTTTTTTATAAAAAATAAAAAAAAATTGCAACTCATTTCTTAGAAAAAGCTACGTGCCATTAACTTGACAGCGGCTTTTTTCGTTTGCGCTAATATTTTTTCAATTAACTGTTGAAATACCTTTTATAATAATCTCTTATTTTTCATCCCTTAGGTGCAAGTTTGCAGTTCCACGGTTAGGTTAGGCTAGAAGAAGAAGTACTTATACCCACACCTTAGTGGAACGGCGGAACTGCAAACTTTTATCCAAAGAATGGAAAAAAACACTATTTTTTACATGGAACATCCGCACGAATGCCTCGAGGCGAAGCCGAGAGGGCGTCAAAGTCATGTTCGTGAGGGCGTTTCGTTCCTTCTCCATGTAAGAAAATCTCCTATTTCTATGATTCCTCACAATCTGACGAATTTCTTTATATTATTTTCAATTTATTACTGTCCATTCGTATATATGTTAAAGAAAAAGTATGGATTCTCGTTATTCGACATTCTCGGTTTTTGTATGTTTTATGAATTCAACTTAGTAATTCTAATACATAACGTTCGTATTAAAAAATACAAACAGTAAAAAATTTCCGAACATTTAAAATTTTCTAACAAAGGGATATACTTAAGTATAAGATTTTTAATAATTTTTAGTTTTTGATGAACGTGAATAGTTAAATAAATTTTTCACACCTTTGGAATAAAAATTTGTCCTCTACTACCATTTAATAAAATTTATAATTATTTAAAACTTAGCTAGTCATCTTATATTTATTACACTGTGTTTTTAACAATAAATTTACAATAACTGATTTATTTCAAAACAAAATGCCAATTTTGTAATACGTAGATTTAAATTTTATTATTTAAAATGCATAAATTATTTTCATGATTATCATTTATTCTTGTTTGTTTCGCGACATAATTAGAATTGTTAACATTAATCTGTTATTTGATTTATTGACAAAGATTGAATTACACTTTTTATTATTTAAAATTATTGAATTTGTGCATTATTATGATGATTAAGAAAATAGGTTAACCGTTTAGATGACATAAAAAAAGAATTTGTCATTGTAGAATTATCTCAAAAATAGATGCTGAAGGTTTCGTTAGCAATGAAAAGTACTTTATGCTCTCATACAGATATTATTAATAATATAATACACCATTTATTTTGCTAAGTAGTTGATTTTACGTTACACTGAAAAGGTAACAATGAAGTCTCTTAAATGATAATAAATTTTTACTTAACCTATAATCGATATCTAAATTTTTAATTTTCATTGATGATGACATCAAAAAAGTTCAATGTACGAAGTAAGTAAGTTTGGAAATATATTAATAGATAAAAGTACAAGCGCACGAAATTTATTTACACAGAAAAAAATATAATGTAAATGATCTGAACATAAAAGAGAGTTAATCGAGAAATTGAGGTATTCAAGAGTTTCAAGCCTTCTGCCAGCAAAGGTCAAATTACCAGACAAACAATAACAACATTCTTGTAGACTTCTTATTCACTGATAACAACGATATTGATCTTTTCATTATAGGTTTTTTCGATAACTTCTAAACTTCTAAACTTGCTATTACATATATTTTTATATATACAAGTGAGGCTTTACTCCCCCTACGCGCTCGGCGTGTGAACTCCCGAAGACTCATGTAAACTTTTAGTAATGCTCTACTTTTTTTTTTTTAATTTTTCAAAGCTTGAGGGGTTCAAAAGCAGAGCGCTTAGAGGGGGAGGGGCTAAGCCCTACAGTATATGTATACACATATATGGGTCATTCTTTGTCAACGGGGGACCCCCTCTGTGCAAAATTTTATTGCGTCTAAAAAATTGACTTTGGGCTTAAAATTTAGGTTTTACCCTCTAGTTTTATTTGCCGAGTGGCGCATATCGATTTCTGATTATGTAAATCCAATATGGCGCCCACAATCTGGAAATCGCTGAATAATCACTCTTTTTCAACGGGCGATTTCCTCAGTCCTCATTTACATTGTGTCTAAAAAATTGAATTGGGGCTTAAAATTTAGCTTTTACCCTCTAGTCTCATTTGCCGAGTGGTGCCTGTCGATTTCTGATTATCTAAATCCAATACGGCGCCATCAAAACGAAAAAAGCTAAAAAATCACTCTTTTCCAATGGGAGATTTCCTCTGTCATCATTCATATTGCGTCTAAAAATTGATTTTTGGCTTAAAATTTAGGTTTTATCCTAGTTATATTCGCCGAGTGGCGCCTATCGGTTTCTGATGCTGTAAAACTGAATGTACTAAACATTATTATGAATGTAATAACATAACATGTACAACATAATGTTTCAACATTATGAATGTATTAAAACTACTGCGACTAAACATAAATATTATTAGTTTAAAATAATACCTTGAATGATTATTTAACAGATTTTTTTTTTATTGACAATTTATTTTCCAAATACAAAAAAATAGGTTAATAATTGACTTTACTGGCAAGAAAATAAAAAAAACTGCTAAATAAGTGAAGAAATTCACTTAATAATCTAAAAATGTGTATTTGTAAAGAAATGAGCTTTCTGATTAGTACTAAATTAACTGAATTATTATTTTTAAAATGGTGGATTCAAGATGGCGGCTAAATGTTTAAAAATTAACGGATTTTAATTTTCAAAAATACTACTGTACACTACTAAAAATTCTAAAAAAGTATCGTCCCCTGCTATTTTTTGAATAAAATTGCCGTTTTCGAAAAAAAATTCATGAATTTTTCAAATTCATCCAGCTTGATACTATCTCTTATTTTGGTCTCATATAGAAGGAGATCGGCCTATGGAGAAAGTTTGTAAAATACATTGGTGCTTTAGGTCGCTAATTGCAAATCCAAGGTCATGTGCCAAAAAATTCAGAATGAAGGATCCAAGACGGCAGCCAAATTTTTAAAAAGCTATTGATTCCAATTTGAAAAAATATAACCGTATACTACTCAAAATTGCGAGAAGAAATGTTTATAGCTATTTGTTAAATGATATTGCCGTTTTCGAGAAAAAAATTCATGAATTTTTAAACTTATTTTATCTGCAATAAATCGCATATATAGTGTCATATGCAATGGAGTCACCCTAAAAGGGAAGTTTAAAAAATCTGGATACACTCTTTAATTGCTTCTTGTATTCCAGAATTTTTCTCGATAAGGCGATCTCTGTCTATATGAGACCAAAATATGAGATTGTATCAAGCTAGAAGAATTCAAAGAATTTTTTTCTCGAAAACGGCAATTTTATTAAAAAAAAGCAGGGGACACTACTTTCTTAGAATTTTGAGTAATATACAGTAGTATTTTTGAAAATTTAAATTCGTCTTCTTTTAAACATATGGCTGCCATCTTGAATTCGCCATTTTAAAAATAATTATTCACTTAATTGAATAATAATCAGAAAGCTTATTTCTTTCCAAATACACATTCCTAGATTATTTAATGGGCTTCTTCACTTATATAGCAGTTTCTTTTATTTCTTAAAAGTAAAGTCAATTATTAACCAATTTTTGTAAGGCTAGAAACAAATTACGTCACTAAAGCAAAAATCTGTTATATATTCGATTATTTTAATATTTAAAACTAATAATATTTATGTTTAGTTATAGTAATTTTATTATTTTTAAATTTTTGAAGGATTTTTTAAAGATTTCTAGATTGTCGGCGCCATATTAGATTAACAAAATCAGATATAAATAGGCGCCACTTGGCAAATAAAACCAGAGCGTGAAACCAAAATTTTAACTCCGAAATCAATTTTTTAGATACAATAGAATTTTGGACAAAGAGGGGTCTCCCGTTGAAAAAGAATGACCCATGTATATATGTACACTAGTGGGGCTTTGCCCCCTGCGCGCTCTGGGCGCCAACCCTGATAATTAAATATGTTTTTTCTCATGTCTGAATAATAGATGTAAAAATTTATTTCCTAATACACATATATTCGTACAAACATAGATACACAAAGCGATCTCATAAAAATTTTCTGAAAATTCGAACAAATATAGTCAATATAAATAAAATGAGTTTGCTGATTCATCAAATAATTGTTAATAATTCAATACTAATAATAACTCTAATTGGTATTCAAGGTTAATATTGATTTGTATGTATATGTATACAATATTTACGCAATCATTATAATCACAGAAATAGTTATGAGCCATTGTTTGTTATTTTTGGTAATTTCTGAATTAATTATGGATATAAGTTTGTAGTAAGATATCATTTTAAAATTCTTTCTTAATATTTGTAAATTTTAATTGTTTTTTTTATTTCTTTTATATATTTGTATATACTTCTACAATTTCATTGTTTGTTTCATACCTATTAAAAATTTTTATCCTCTTATATTGGTACAAATATTATTTTTAATTGAGTAACTTGTGTAATTGATTAAACCTACAACAACGTGTTAGAATTTCTTTTTACATTTACATAATATTATAGTTTATAACGCATTACATATTTTTGTACTTTTAATCTTTACTGTTGTGCCTTATTTACCTACATAAATATCTTATATTTTTACATAAATCATCTTCCTCCTGCATACCTCTCCATTATCTTTTATTCCTATATTTCTGACTGATAGTATTATTATTTTATTTACCATTATCTTTTATTCCTATATTTCTGACTGATAGTATTATTATTTTATTTACTGTTTTTTTCCTCTTTACACAGCAATGTGTGCTTTATACATTTTTTTCTTTTATTGCAGATCCTACAGTCTATCACTTAAATACTTATAACCTTACCTATACCTTTTTATTTTTGCTTTATTTTTCTCTCTGCTTTTTTTTTTACATTTTACGTATGATAGAGTTGTCAAATACCATATGGTTTTTTATATTTTCTGATTGACAGAATCTTCCTTTCCTTTGTGAAATTATCTTTGATTTCGTCAAGTCTATTTTCCTTCGTTGTTTTTTTTATAAATACTATCGTTTTCCAATCCTCTACTTTTTCATTCACAACTTTAACTTCGTTGGTAATTTTGTATGATTTTTATTGAGTAAGTCCGATAATTCTTCGATCAGGCATAAATAAAGCCATATGCTCTTGTCATTTCTGCTATGTCCAAAAAGTAAATTTATTTCCTTTTTTTGATGCCTATTTCTAGGCTAACCCTTTTTGCCTCTATTTTGTATATATATCCTGGTGTATTCGCATTTAAATGTAACATAATATTTTTAAATCTAAATTTTTTTTCCCCCTTTTTCTTTCCTTTTTTATTCCCAAATCCATGCCTATCTTGCCCGCCTCCAGCTTTCGTATACATCCTTTTGTCTTTGCATCTAAACTCAACTTTATATTTTGAATTTGTCTTCTATTTTTTCTATGTATTATTATTCTGTTTCATAGGCAAGTCTCATCTACGAATGTGCAATATAATTTAATCATTTAGTCCATAAAAAATATAATTTAATATAAACTTTCTACGTTAGCTCTTTGGCTTAAGCCTAAAACTGCTTTGACTGCCTATTGCACCCTACCTGTGGTTTTTTCTGTGTGCCACAATAATTTTTTATTAAGAACCACACTCCTGAGTTCATAGGTTTATGTTCTCGTTTAAGACTTACAATGCCTCCAATTCAAATTGAAACAGATCTGTTTTTATCTTTTTTAATAGCTAAAAATAAAATAATTTTTCTGTGCTTACTTCCAGTGTATTTTTTTACTATATTTGTCTAAGTTATTCTGCATGGATTTTTTGTCTTTCAATTGCTGGGCACCTAAAACGACGTCATCAGATAATTTGAGACAGACAGTAAATTTTGAGTTCGCCTACTGTTACACCTTCTGTATTATTTTATGTCCACTTATGGTCTATATTCTCTATAAATAAACTACAAATTACCAAGCTACATGGGCACCCTTGCTCTAGAACTGTCTTGTTTTAAAGAAAATTCACTTGCCCCCGACCGTAATTACCAATTTTTTGTACATTTTTAGATTCTCTTCAACATTTTTTTCATTTTTATACTTATCTTTCTTATAAATAATTTGACCTGGAACATTTCTCTATTAATGTTATCAAATTCTGTTTTAAAGTCTACAAAAACAGCATATAATTTATTGCCCCCTTCCCCTATTTTATCTTCAATTAAACTATTTAGTACAAAAATATGGCACCTTGTTCTTCTTCTTGGCCTGATGCCAGCCAGACTCTCCTTTATTATTTTATACTCCGTTAACTATTTTTTTACTTTTTCAATAATTATAATTGCTAATATATATTTGATGCTACATTTAAAAACGCCACTCTTCTATAGTTTTAACGTCCTTCTACTCCTTCCCTGCCTTGTAAATTTTATTTTTTTTTGCTATTTCCCACTTTTCGATAGTATGTGTGTTAGTGTATAAGCTATTAAGAATGTTTTTAAATTCAATCATCAAATTTATTTTCAGATCCCTAAACCAGTTTTCCATGATTCTGTCTTCTTCTGTGTCTTTTATTTATTTTTTATTTTTACACAGACATTCTTTTATTTAATGATGGATATATCCTTGTTAAATCTTTTTCAGCATTGCTGTTGATTCCAATACTCCTTTATTCGTTTTCCGTATAACATGTATCATTGTTGTCTCTTAACAAAAAACCTCTTTTCTTACTACTATCCACCTTATTTTCCTGTTTTAATTTTTTAATAGCTCTTTAAGACTTATTTAAATTTTGCTGTCTGCTAACTTAATTAGTTCTATTTGGTTCCTTTAATTTTTTTATCTCTCACTATTCTATTTGTGCATTTTGCGTTAGTCTTTAATTCTATCTTTACTCTCTCTTTTTTAGTATTCTATGAATTTATCTACAATCCATATTTTTTGCTTAATTATCGTGGAATCCTGTTTATTAATTTGCAATAATTTGTAGCTTCATAAATTTTATCATTTTCAGTTTCTATGCTACCTGTGTAATTACATTTCGTAACCTGTCCTATTTTTTTGTAATATTTTTTTCATATGTATTTTCGCCCACCTGCGCGCTCTGCTTCCTAATTTTCCAATTATTAGTATTTATAAGATAAATCATTTTGATAACTATCATATGAATACATAAAATTTCTTATAATAGTAATCAATTTTTATCTTTTTTTTTAAAGAAGCTGTTCACATAAGAGTGAAAATGGGGCAGGCTTATTTGTTTTGTGGCCGTTCGTCTGTACTCTATAGGGAAGACGAGCTGCGGAAGAGGTGGGGACTCTAGCACGGGCGCCTGGAGCGTAATTGACGCTGTTGTACTTGTGTTCGAGTGCCCCCCCTGATACATAAATGCGATCGTAACATTTCGACGCTTGTGCGTGGGCTCGAGCTGAGCGCTCGATCTCTTGCTTACCGGCTTTTGCAGAAGGTAGACACTCCCTCGCAGCAGTCTTCCCTGCGTTTTCTGTTCTGTTGGATTCCTCCAACGTTCGAGGTTCACTTGGCATCAAAGTCGTACTGGTCAATTGGTCCAACAAAAAAGCTCGTCTCCCGCTGCAGTCACGTAAGGTTTTCTTTACTTTAGTTTAAGTCCTCTTTGATCGAGGCAGTTATACAGTTATAACTTTCAGACTACCACATTGCTTCTAATAGTAAT
>JAPYYV010006969.1:0-16024 GCA_030522625.1 Copidosoma aretas | reverse complement strand
CTCTTGTATACTCAAATTTCCTATTAAACGAGCTTGTCTCGATATTTTCAATTAACCACTGCATTACGATTATTGAGATATATTAATTTTTGTACATGTAATTATACAAATTTTCTAACTAAAATTTGAATGGTCATCAGTGCCTCCTGTCACGTATTGCTTCTTCCTTTCCATACACTCTTTCCCAAAAGAATACCCGCAATACTTTATACCTGTTTTTTTATTAATGATGTTTCTGTTGTATGCTTGTATAATATATTGAATACTATCAAGTAAATGTTAATGAATAGTACAAATTTTAGTAAACTAGTACATATAATTTTTTTTTTTTTACCGGCCTCAATAGAAACATGTATATACACTGAGTAGTACACACTTATTTCACTGTTTATAGTTTTAAAAACAAAAAGAGGATTACAAAGCGACTTTTGATTTTAGTCTTGGTGGTATGATTACCCACCTCTTGGTTTTGTATGCTAGATGGACAATGGACGTGTTCCGTTCGACGCGACAGCCGGGTGTCGTGCGACACCCCAAAAGTTTTCAATTGGAACGTTCCCATAAAAAAGGTGTCGCGCGACAGCCTCTATTGCTCGTGAAGTCGAACAAACTCACTCAATAGCCACAAAAGCTGTCTGCTAATTAAGAGATTTTAGCTTCTGCAATAAACTTATTGATTAGATAACTTATTGATTAAAATTCAATTCAAGTATTTATTGCAGAAGCTAAAATCTCTCAATTGAGATTGATAATCTCTAATTAGCAGACAGCTTTTGTGGCTATTGAGTGAGTATGTTCGACTTCACGAGCAATAGAGGCTGTCGCGTCAAACGGAACACAGGTCCAATAGTTTAAAACTAGGACATGCTACACGTATAAATTATTACTCATCATATTTCAAAAATTTCAATAAATGTACATCTCATCAAGTATCTATTTTTTATTGAATTGTCCATTTTATTTTTTACTTAACTTTATTCTATTTTTTATTTAGACTGCATCGTAGAGATTTTTACAGAAGAGGAAAATTTTCAGGGCTTGATGTTTTATACCGAAGATATGAAAAAATCTTTTAATTTATGTCCCGAGATTTTATGCTTAGATGGCACGTACAAACTTTTACGACTGAACTTGACTGTCGTAATTTTTTTAGTTGAAGACTCCAATGGCTGCAGTGAAATTTCTGCAGTTGGCTTACTGGTCAAACAAGATATGCCAAGTTATGGAAAATTAGTTAAATGTTTTAAGAAGCATTATCCTGAAGAGTGCAAAAAAATTCAAACAATCATGACAGACAAGGATAGCACAGAAAGAGGCGTGCTTTCTGAAGAATTTCCAGATGTGCCCTTGCTTATTTGCCGCTTTCACACTTTGCAAATTTTTCAACGCACAGTGTCATCAAAACCAATAACTAAAGCTGAAAAAAAAACACTTTTTGAAAATGTTGACTTATTTAGTATATAGCCCTAATGAAGAATCGTATATGAAAAGTTACAAACTGTCATGCGAAACTTCTCCGGCCTGCATAGTCGAGTATTTCAATCGTAATTGGCACGACATTCGCCTACAATGGACTGAATATGGGATGACAACTAAAAATTTAGGTAATCTCACAAATAATAGAATAGAATCCCTTATCAAAAATTGAAAGATGTAATAGATAAAAATAATACTCTGCTGGAATTTTTAATAAAATTCTTCAAATGGTCACAATCACATCAATTTCAAAATGATTACAAGTTATCGAAGTCATTTATAAGTAAACCTATGTCTAAAATATCTGGAATTGAATCTCAAACAGCTGAGGCCCAATACATAGAATTACTTATAATCACTAACTTCATATGCATTTTAAAAAATAAAACCAAATCTTTTAAGATGTAAATTTTTAACTCTTCAAGATATAGACAAAATCGATAAAACTTGTAAAGTTATGTCGCAAGGTTCAGTGTTAGGTGTGACAATTAATTCGTGTGAATGTGGTTTCTGGAAACGATTTGAACTACCTTGCCACCATATATTTGGTGCAAGGCTTATTTTTAATTACCCGATTTATGACAAATCGTTATGTGCCAGTAGGTGGACAAAAAAATTCGTCACAGCTCACCATCGCATGTTTTCAAATAATACAGAGATCAGTGACAAAAGTGACTCAGACACAGTATCGGCTTCAACACCTGCATTAAGTTTCAATAATAGTACTAAATCTCAAAATCCAGTTACAACTGTTCCACAAAAGAGAAAATACTTGTAGCCTCTAATGAAAGAATTAACTGACGTAATGAGTACGAGTTGTGCAGAAGATTTTGAAAAAAAGTAGAAGTAATTAAAAAACTCATTGACAATTGGAAAGACAATCATGATATTGATATTACTCCTATCAATAAGACTACCAAAGATGTGAACAGTTTACAAAGAAGTTTTTCTGAAATAGATCTCAATCAAGGAACACAAACTATAAAAGACATTGAAATGCCAAAGGCGAATAAAATAAAAGGGCGTCCATCAGGATTTTTAAAAACAACACCAACAATGCATTAAAAAAAAGTTACTTTAATAAAAAAGACATAAGCAATTCTTAGCAAAGTAAAAAAATTAAAATTAAAAAGTAAAATCTTTATCTCTTAATACCTACCAGAATATATAGATTAAAAATGGATACAGAAGTATTCATAGATATAAAGTGTCTGTATATTTTTTTAAAAATTTTATAATTTATTAAGTAATTAGTTTTCAAGAACATGATAAAAAAATACATACCAAGCTCTTGATCTTGGTGCAGTCGACTGCATCTTGCACTTGTAGCGTTAGTTCCAGCATCAATTTTTTCTTCGACATATTTTTCATTTTCTACTAATGCACCTTTCTCCTCATTTTTTTTATGCTGCATGTGATTTTTTTTTGGATTTGATTATTACCTGTACAATACATTTCCAAATGAAATAAATTGATACTGTAATCATATAGAAAATGCAGCCGTCCTTGAGGCGTTTGCCCCCAAAGAAAAGTGTTTGCTTACTTGATTCGAGTCCAAGTTTCACTTCCTCATCCTTCTCTAGATCATGGATTTTTGTTAGTATCAAGACGTCCAGAACCATCGTCTTGGCATCGATGGTCACCTTGTCCTCCTAAGATCCAAAGGAAGCCAATTAATTCCAGTGTCAATGAAAGCGACGTCTAATTATTTACTTTCCACTCTGCTTGCAAATATTTATTAGTGCTCAAGTTTATTGTAAACGATAGATCAGCGTTCAGGTACTTACTTGTACGATATTTACTAATTCACCTTATTCAGAAGCACCATTAAAAAACTCACAAAACTGTGTGATGAAAAAACGCGATTTAAACTGTAATATGTTGGTTGTATAGCATCTTACAATTTTTACTGTACTTAACTTGTAATTGTAAATTAAAAGCCACAATATTAAAAAAAAGAGAGCATCAAGAGAGAATTCATGCGTGCACTGCAAGTCAGCAGTCAGGATGGAACGTCATAGCGGAACGTTGACCTCTCTCTCACTCTCGTGGGCTCAAATATGATTCTGCTGTGACATTCCGTTGGCTATTTTCGCTCCATGTAACCGCGGCCTAACGTGCACCGTGCACCGTGCACTGTGTACCGTGTACCGTACAAGTGGGTGGTGTCAACAGTACAAGAACCTATTAGTTAAACCGTGCACCGTGTACCGTACACCGTGTACCGTGCCAAGTGGGTGTCTACAAAGAAATAGTTAACCCGTGTACCGTGTACGGTACACGGTACACGGTACACGGTTGGGTGTACCTAGACACTGCCAATAACGTACGCTGTATGGATTTATTGTGGCAGAGTATAATCCATGAACGGGCGTTTTATCTGAATTTTGGAGCAAGGAGCACGTGGCGGTCAGAATATTATTAGTTGCCCTTACTTTGGGGAGTCAATACTGTTTACATATATTATAATTTCAAGATTGATAATTATATTTAACAAATGAGTATATGATAATTCTAAGTTTAAAGAGAGCTATAATTATGATTTTCATTGTATATTTTGTAGGTTATGTGACTTTCATTATACATTTGATTTTCCATAAATTGTCTGATTTTCCGCTGTCTGATAATGAAATCGATAGTGTGCTAAATGAATCGGACGTCACCGAGAGTGAATGTAACTCTGTTCTGACAGATGAGAAAAACAGCGAGTCCATAAGTTGTAAAAGTAGCGTATAAGGGTTTGTAAAGTTGATGCATAAATTATGCGTAATGTATGAACAAAATTTACACTAAATCAATAAAAATTAATTGTAAACATTACTTGTTTCTACACAAATAAACTTTATTTCCTCGTAACTTACTAAAAATATTTATTATAAGTCCAAGTTTGAGCCAAATTGGTCAATAATTAACGGCTCGGAAATTAAAAAAAAAAAAAAAATTATCTTGGCTCCAGAAAGTCGTAGAAAAATTTTTTTTTGGAAAATCTTTGTTTTAAACAGCATTTTAAAGTTACAGTAAAGCCGATAGCATAAAATTGAAAATGATAAAATTATATGGTTTTATACGTACGTAGAAAACTAGGGGTGTCAAAAAAAAGGGTTACAAAATCGGTTAGATTAATTTTTTTGAAAAATTCCAACGGGATATTGAATTTTAATAGTTTCTTGATTTTTTAGGCTTGGTTTCAAAGGTTTACGTTTTTTAAAAAAAAAATGGCACATTTTGCAATTAAGGTACAAAAAAAAAATTAGATTGGTTATTACTCAAATAGTTTAAAACCGATCTTGCTGAAATTTGGAGTACTTTTTACTATTATCAAAAACAACAGTTTCTAAAAGTTTCAAGCTTTTACGTATTGACGTTTCCAAGATATTTAATGCTAAAAAAAATCATTTTTTTAACTTTGAACACAATTTGTTAACAAACAAAAGCACTCAGCGACTTTTAACCAGCACCATTGTTTAGATAATTATATGAGGAATAAAAAACTCATTTGATGTATATGGCTAAAAATGCACTGGAAAGGAGATATTTCGCAAAATGTAAAAAAAAGTGCTTTTTTCATAAATTGTTAATTTAAAAAATGACGCACCACTTTTTGAGACTGCGGATACCCAAATTCTTCATCAGCGCATTTTTTTACTATTTTACCAAAAATAAAAATGCGCGGTGATCGAAAATTAAAGGCATTCTATTTCCTTACCTGGACTAATAGTAGCTATTTAAAACTTACAGAGGATGATTTTAAGGTGACAAATAAATACATCTAATTGATTATTTTAACTAGTATATGTCTATTTGTTACCTTAACGTGCAGGAATGAGTAGGTAGAGGGTTGGTTTCGAAAGTCAACTGAGTTACTAATCGGTGAATAAAATAAGTCTTAAATAAATCTAATGTCACGTTTAACTTAAAGGTAAGTAACCGAGGTTAAGTTTCGGAAACTACCGAGAAAAGTCAAGATTTTGGTAGGGCGTGTAAAATAAACACTGTTTAGTTTACACACTGGCCGGCAATATATTCACAACCCCCTTAACAGTTGAGCACTGCTGCACATACGCCAATTGCGTAGGCAATTATACAACTATATAATATAGGAAGATATACATATCATTCAATCGATTCTCTGGTACAAAGTAAAAAATATATTATGTACTATAATTACAGTACAAATAGTAAAACACGAATAATAATTGTAATAATAATAATAATAAGAACATCGAAAACAACAATATATAATCAGTAGAACCACTGAAATGCCGCAATCGAATCAATGAAATTACTATGTGTAAATATAAAAATATGTTTTATTTCTTTTAAAAAAAATTCATGCGGTTCAGGTGAAGCTTACTTTTCGAGTATTTTATTAGCTTATATCGAGTCACGTGGTTTTTTGAGCGGGTAATTAAAAAAACAAGAATTTAATGATGAAAAAACCGCTGCTAATAAATTAGCGCAAAGATTCCTCAACAACATTCTTCTCCAATTTTTTTACTAAAAGAAATGTAATAAAATATCAGAATGATTTGAAATGTAAAAAGAAGCTGCTTTTATGCTCTATGATGTGGAATTACTTTGAAAATAGGATTATAATTTTTACCTGAATAGTTAACAAATGTTTGAATAATTAAATTAATAACGTCCTCCATATGATTATTATTTGAATGTAAGAAGTTTTCTATCAACGATCACTTGAGGACTAAATAAAGTATCAACAGTCGTCACACACCATTTGATTACGTGGCGAATAAGTGGGCTATGCCCTTTTAAGCCACAAGCCAACAAATCATTTTAAACAGTGAAAATCAACAAACAAACTTCAACGTATATAAAATATCACGAAAAGTTTTTTCCAAAACATTCTTGAAAAACATGAAAAGCAATTCTAAATATTAGTGCAAGATTTTAAAAAATCATCCCCGAGTGCGATTTGAACACACAGCTTCCTGCTTACCGGACAGACGCCCTACTTTTTTTTAGAGTAAGTTTATTTATTCATGAGTTAAGCATAATGTTTTTATAGCCTGAACAAATCGTACAAAATGAAGGCTTAATGCTGTAACAAAAGACTTTCATACTCATTGGCCAAGACTGCTCTTCAACTACAGTGCTAGTGTAAGTTTGGCGTGATTATTAAGATTTTGGAATGCGGAAGCTTCAGAAGTGACCAAATGCTTAAAGCGAGTGGAATTATAAGGATAAAAAGTTATGAAAACTCTTTGTGTTTGCATATTTTTGAAGTTTGATACATAAATTATAGATTTGGCTTGTACATACTTATATTGCAAGAGAAAAAACTGGTCACAATAAGACTAATAATAAAAAGACTTTTTTTTTTAAGACACATTTACATTATATTCAAGTCGCAAATTACATCAAGGGCTGGAGCCATCATCATTTTTGCTTCTTATCAGCATTAATCTTTTTTTTGTCTCCATCTGGAAGAGCGGTGCTGTACCTTAAGGCTGGTGTGCTATGAGGGTTGGATGTAACCTTTTTATTTAACTTCAGGAGGCACGGCACCGGTCTTTTTACATTTTTCTAGATAAGATTCGTCAATTTCGATTATGTTTTTTGATACAATTGGATTCTTTACTTTTTTACAGTTTGTAGAGTAATCTCTAGTGATTTTTAACATGAATGAGTCGATATGAGGTATATTAGCTCTGTTGTAAATGGTTTTGTTTGATATGTAAGTCTGATAGCCGTTTGCTGCGCTTTGATACATGTTTAGGCAAGCCCTTAGGCATTTGCGTTTGAAGATGCGAGTACGTTCCGGGGTTGAGGCTGGTTGAACCAAGTGGGCACAGCATAAGTGATTATGGGGCTTATGAGGAGACAGTATATAATTTTTGCATTCCTGTTTAAATACTTGTTATAGAATAGTTTGCTAAGACGATGGAAGTTTTGTCTGGGCTTGTCTAGTTGCGTAGGGGGTTGTTCGTGTAGTCCGAGAAGATGGTATATTTTTACGCCGAAGTATTTTACGGAGACTTTGTGTGGGATATCAATAGTGGCGTTATTTGCTGTTAGGGTGATTTGAAATTCTCTCTAACCTTCTTTGACTCGTTTGGACAGCCTGTTGTGGTCTAGTTTTAATAATATGGTTTTGAATTTGGTAGGGATGATGGTTAGATGTCATCTAGTGTAATAGTTGTTGATATTGTTTATTAGCGGTTCTAGGAGGGCTTTTACCTTAGTCGGATTCTTGGCGTTTACATACACAATCAAGTCATCTGCAAAGAGGATAGCATATTTGCCGGTGTTTTAGTTTACGTTAGATGTACCCTGTTGGAGGCCTTCTGATAAAGGTAGATTTTTTGATTTATTATTGTTAAAATTAACAGTATATAATTGTCTGTCTTTAAACATCACCATTAGGGTGGTAAAAATATGTTACGGAAATTAATGCTGACAAAGTTTATATAAGAGTCCATTCATCCATTCTGAATCGAAAGCTTTGTCGAGATCTATTAGACACGGGGCTACCATATTGCAGTTGTTGATATGTTTACATATGTCGCTAAGTACCCTGTGTATAGCGTGGGAGGTGGAATGTCTATACTTGAATCCAAATTGCTCGTTCGGGATTATGTGATTCATGATACGGTGATTATTAAGGATGGTCGGTAGTTGTATGAAAATGCAGAGATCACTATAAAACTTTGTGAATTTGTCCTTTAAAGTGTCCTGAATCACCATGAATTTTTTCAGTATCTTTTATGGGTCATTTTTTGAAATAAATTAATGTCAAAGTTGAGCATTTTAACATACGTTCTTATGGGACTTAACCTCAAATCATCTTTTGACATAGACAAAAAACTATTAAAAATGCAGAGATATGAAAAACAACATATCTGTTCATAAATTGTTGTTTTTACAATCGGTGAGTAAAATTTCGAAGCACGTTATGGCGCATTTCAAAGTAAATCAATGTATAACGTGAATGAAATATGGAGTTTATAGGTTGCGGGAGAAGGTACGCGGTAAGGAGGGTAGTGCTGCGGGGGGCCGGGGACGCCCTTTTCCTCACCCCTCAGCAATGATACTCCTGACCATCCTTAATTTGCGTGTTTAAAAGAGACTCGAAAACTTTGCTTATGCTTGGTAAAATACTTATAGGTCTGTAGTTTTTCGGGTAGGCGGCGTCTTTTCATTTTTTTAGAATTGGTATGACTTTTGCGGTTTTCCATTCTGCAGGGTAATACGCATTATTGCCGATATAATTGAAGATTATTATGTAAGTAATCATGTTGATAAGATTGATGTGCTTCAAGATTATATTTGGGATTTTGTCTATACCAAAGGATGTCTTGTCGTTTAGGTTTTTAAACATTTTGAGTGTGTCGGCAACGTTAAAAAATATAATTTGATGATTAGGATTCTGGTAAGGGTTTTGATTGATAAATTTGGTATATGTTACATTATTAGCTTTATTTTCTTCTATTGATTTTTTTTTGATCAATTGATTTAATCTATAATGCATGTCAATTAGTTTTCGTTCGCTTATTAGTTTTCGTTCGCTTACTTTATAGTAGTTGATTGCTAGTGCATTTAGGATCTCAGTTTCTTTTTTCAACATACATTTGTTATTTTGTATCAATAGTTTTCCTGTATGTATGCCAAGTTCTTCTAGATTTGTTTTTGTGTTGACGGCTATGTTGCTTTGTTTTATGGCGCTAAGTTCTTTATCACGAAAATTTTTATTAATTTCAGAGAAAAAGGTGTCTGAATACTTGTAGTTTAATTTATTATAAGAGATGGAATATTGCTTTTCTAATTTCATATATCATTGCGTTGATGCGTTCTTTTATACCTGTTATTTTTTTATATTGATGGGTTGTAAGTATTGAAGTTTTTTAGCAGTCGTTTTAAGTACAGCACTAGTTTTCTTTTTGAAGTGAAGCTTTTTATGCGCCGATCTGGGGCCGGGAGTGAGCTGGCAAAAAGTGACAGATTTAAAACGATGGACATGCTTCCCCCACTTCGCTTATTTTCCGCAGCAGCAGAACGTGTATATGTCGTAGGCTAATACACAATTCAGGCGGTTAGCGAACTGCCACGGCGGTCAGCTAAGCGCGGGCAGATAGACAATTCAGTTATTAAAGAACGTCTATTCGTCTAATTGACTAGGTATTTAGCTAACTGCCTTAGACATCTCCGGCATTTAGAAAAGCAAGAATGATAATGTTTAAAAAAATGTTTAATATGTACGTATTTCGTATCACATAGCTTTGAAATATTTTCAGTAAAGTGCTTTGTCGTAACATTCATGAACAATTTTGTCATTACATCATACACAGGAGAAGCAATGAACTGAACGATTTCGTCATTATATTATATAGTGAGTCTGTGTATGAGCTTTAACTAATTTTGGGTAGTAGTCTTAATGTGGTAGAAGATAAACGAATGGATCACTTTCAGTCTTTCTTTTAACAATAACATGAGATTCATCACCAATACCTAGAAGTTCATATTTTTTTTTAAACTGAATATCACTTTTTTCTTTGTCGATTTAAATCAAATTTAATAGTATTTACAAAGAGAGCTAGATTCAAACTTCATTGTTTACATCGACTTCCAAGTAGACAACAAAGCTAGTGAAAGCACGAGTATTTACAGAGCGTAACTCGCAAGGTAGGGGTTCTCAAACATTGCCCAATAATTTAATAAATTGAAAAAAATTTTGACCGTTTCTCCTGTATATGATGTAATGACGAGATTGTTCATGAACGTTACGACAAAGCACTGTACGGTAAATATTTGAAAGCAATGTAATACGAAATACATGCACATTAAAAATTTTTTTAAACATGATCATCTTGCTTTTCTAAATGCCGGAGGTGTCTCAAGCAGTTTGCTAAATGCCTAGTCAATTAGACGAATGGACGTTCTTTAATAACTGAATTGTTTATCTTCCCGTGATTAGCTAACCGCCTAGACAGTTAGCTAACCGCCTGAATTCTCTATTTGCCTGCGACAAATATACATGGATGATTCTCTCGTAACTTGCTCAGATGGCGTCCGAGGCTAGTACACCTGTATACGAATGAAATCGAGATATGTAAAAGTGGTAATGTACGTAAAATATTGCAACCTTCCTTTCAGATGTAGTCTCGATTCGATTCATTACCTCCTTCAGGACGAAAATCGCGAAATAAGAACCGAAATGTCTGTTCCAACACCTGTCCCAAGCTCAATTTTGCTCACAAACATTCATCTCAGGGAAAAATAAAGCTATTTTGCCAAATGTCCGCATATACATTATAAACTATAGGCATTGTGGATTACATTAATACCGCGTTCGCGTCAATCATCATTTAATACGTACAAGTTTCCAATGCAAACATTTTGTCCAGAGATTTGCACTGAAAACGTCGTTTGAACACTAACCGCTTAAAAACCCCTCTATTTAGCCATGCAGTGCCACTTGTTGGACATCGTTTCAAGTACAGATACACACTAAACAAATAAATCCGCCAGCGCTGTCAATTGTTTTGATCTTTTGCAAAGCCAAGCGTTTGGTTGTAGGTTAGTCGCGTACAAAATTTTTGGTTTATTGGTACTTTTAGTGAAACCACTACTAGATGTTCTTCGTCAGGTTTGTAAACTGTACTTTCTTATGCTATTTGTTGGTGACAAATACCCTGCAAGCGCAAAGTCTGTACGTTTTGTCTACGAGCTGTAAGAGCACTCCAAAGCTCGAAATGTCTGTTCCGAATTTGTCATTTACGACCCCCCAAAGTCATACTCCGTCGTTATTCCGATTTGAGGCAACGGATCGTGACCCAAATTTTTTTACAGCATTGCCGGGAAAAAATATTAGACATGTGTCTCGGCATTAGGACAGATTGGTCTTTTTTCGCGAGATATATCAATATATGGTAGTGCCATCTTCAATGAATGCGAGTAGCAAAGTAATAATGTATGTTACATGATCCTTAATGGGCTTTAATGAAAGCTAAACTGAAGCCCAATTTATGAAAAAAAAGTTTGTTGAATTCTGTGCAACAGATCAAAAGTTACAGTGGTTTTAAGCAAAATAACGAATTTTCCCTAAATATCCACAAAATTTCATTTTCAGCTGTTTGATGCTCTCCTTGAAATCGCTGAAAAACTTCGATCAAAGGCACTCAACTAAACAAATTTATTTTTTAATCGATAGGGTTGGACTTCAGCTTTCGTTTAAGCTGGGTTGTAACACTCCAACTGTACAAACAGTTTGTCCATACGCACTGGAAGTAGACATGTTATTTTAAAAATTGACTGAAATTCACTAAAATGAATCGTCGTATAACCTTTGACGAATAAACTTTGTAGTGAATTCACTTTGGATGTTTGTTACAGATGGTATCTACAATGGAAATGATGCAAAAAGAAATTTGTATAACCAATTTTTATTTTAATAAAATTTCAAGCTCATCTGAGCAAATCACACCTTTTTTTTTTTTTTTATTCATCATTGCCCGAAGGCTCAGACATGGCTATTTTTGACACAGCATTGTGTATTTTAGCCACATAGTGGGTCAGGACAGTAAACACGCTGGGTTTTTTCTAGGGTAGAGAAAACTTACAATACGTTAGGTTTTTTCTATGCGAGAGAAAACTTACAACACGTTGGCTTTTTTCTATGGAAGAGAAAACTTACAACATGTTGGGTTTTTTCTATGGGAGAGAAAACTTACAACTAGGGCCCCATGGTCTCAAACGCTCAATAAAACCTACAACTAATCGGTGTATTGCCTGAGTATCACACTAGTACACTGAAAAAATATCATCGTAGCGTGTGCTATGAGGTATGGCTAATGGCTAATGTAACTGTACCAACTATAGTAAAGTCACTATAGTCAAACTGGCGATACCACTCTGGCAGTTTCTACCACATTTTTTTCAGCAGTGATGATGGCAGTTGACTTCAGTCAACTCAACTGAATGAATTAGTTGAATTATATTAGGCTGTGTTCGGCATTAACCATAGTTTGTTAGTCACGTGGTATTTTAAATGAGTGCAAGTAAGACAACGTTATATTATCGTCTTCCGCTTGCACTCATTCAAATACCACGTGACTAACTTTTGCAATAACAATAAATACTACTAAAAATTAAGCAAGTTACGGAGTAAATATATGTACACACACATATATATATATACACATATATATATATATTCCTATATGATATAGTTGTATGAACAATAGTTAGTCCCAGCCCCCCTGCTCCCCCCTCCGCCCTTCCCCGGCCCCCCACAGCTCCCCCTTGAATCACGTAGTTATTCGTTCATTTTTACGTGATTTTTGGACCAATTTTTTTGGGTCAGCTCTCCCCGCTTCCCTCTGTTCCCCTTGGCGTCCAACAGCTCCCCCCCCTCCCCCTCGCCCCCCCTCAGCTTCCCCCATCACCTGATAACCGATTCTGCAATACACACACACACAACTTAATTATAAGTTCATGCATATGAATTAAGAATTTGGTTCCATTTTGATTTCTCCCTTCTACATGTTTTAAGATTAACATTATATTAACAAATGTACGATAAAAAATCATGAGGGTAAAAAAAAGTAGCTCTTACTACCAATATATTGACTCTATAATGTACATATAACGTATATCAAGGTAGCACATCCATTTACGAACCCCATACTCAAAACAGGTTGGGAATTTGTCGCTAATTTGTAGTAAATTTGTAGTGAAAAAAAAAGTTTTGCAGGGCCCTTCTATCGCCAAATACGCACGGATGTGCCAGTTTGATATCAAGCTAGCACATCTTTCCGCTATCCATGGCCCGAATGGGGGTGGACAAGGCATGATATTTTGTAGCTAATTTATAGCTTTAAGATAAGCATGTGGGAGTGAGTCGAAAAAAACCCCTGCCAAATTTCGGGGTGTTTCAAGGTGCCAAAATCGACAAAATGCCACCAAAGTCATTTGAGGATCTCTACAAAATCGTATCATTTGTAGCTAATTTGTAGTAAATTTGTAGTGAAAGAATTAATTTTGTAGGGCCTTTCTATCGCCAAATACTCACGGATGTGCCAGCTTGATATCAAGGTAGCACAGATTTCCACTATGCTAGGCCCGTATGGGAGCAATAAAGGCATCATCTTTTGTAGCTACTTTGTAGCTTTAATATTAGCACGTAGGGGTGAGTCAAAAAACCACCCCTGCCAAATTTGGGGGTGTTCTGAGGTGCCAAAATCGACAAAATGCCATCAAACTCATCTAAGGGTTCCTGCAAAATTGTATAAATTGTAGATATCAAGTTAGCACATCTTCCCGCTATGCAAGGCCCGTATGGGGGCAAAAAAGCATGATATTTTGTAGCTCATTTGTAGCTTTAAGATAAGCGAGTGGAAGTGAGTCGAAAAACAACCCCTGCCAAATTTGCGAGTGTTCCAAGGTGCCAAAATCGACAAAATGCCACGAAATTCATTTGAGGGTTTCTGCAAAATTGTATAAATTGTAGCTGATTTGTAGTAAATTTGTATTAAAAAAATTAATTTTGTTGGGCCTTTCTATCGCCAAGTACGCACAGATTTGAGGTATATCAAGGTAGCTCGCCAAAGTTCCATGCTAGATACGGCTATAGGTTTATAATTTGTCGAAAATTTGTTGCTAATTTATTACTTCAAAAGTAATTTAGTCGCTTGTTTCAGTGGACAGATACAAACAATAATGCTAGCTTGATTTCAAGCTCTGGCTCTATTCCTTGAAAGTCCATACCATAACCTAAATAAATTGGGAAATGAAGCAAAAATAATTTAAAAAAAAAGTTTTTTGACAAAAAGAAGTATTTAGGGGTTTATCATCAGGTCCTTGATCATAAATTTACAGTCTGTTGATAAAAATTCAAAATGTCGTATACAAAATGGCAGCCAAAAATAAATTATTTTGCATTATTTTGCTTTTTTCCGCATACATTGATACACAAGCGTATTTTTAAATCTTTGGATATGAATTTGTGTCTTGTTTTTTAAAATTCAAAATGGCGGATACAAAATGGCGGTTAGAATCAAATGATTTGGCTTTGCTTTGCTTTTTTCCATATAAATTGATACACACGCTTATTTTGTTTATCTCTGATGACTAATTTATATCTTGTATTTTACAATTCAAAATGGCAAATACAGAATTTCGGCTAAAATCTGGGTCTTTTTTTTTAAATTATTAAAATATTGTATTATATTAAAAGTTTTATTTTGGAATTTTTTAATACAAATTTCATGTTTGTTACTTAAAATTTAAAATGTAACGTACGATATGGCAGCCAGGAAAAAAATTCTTCAAATTGTTTATTATAAAAATCAGAATATCTAGAAATTATGATAGCTAATTAAGGAAGTGATGTTTGTCTTATAAAATAAAACGAGGTAAGAAAAAGATAAAATTAAAATGACGTTTGAATATTTTCTTTACAAGAGTATGTTTTTGTAGTCACTAAAACGAATCCTAAAATAAAATAGCCGTACTATTTACTTGTCTTATTTTCGGTTTCAAAAATTTATCTTGATGAATACAAATCATGTTAATAATATGTAAAGGAATACAAATTTCTAAAATTCCTTGAATTTCACAATCCACTGATTTTTATAGTTACTAGATACGAATATATATATATATATATATATATATATATAAATACATCTATACATATAGATATTGATATTAGTTAATAACTGTGACAATACGTCAGATGGAAATACTGTTCCAATTCTTTCAAAATCATTTTAAAAATCTTGTGTACTGTCTGCTGAGTGAGGTGATGGAATAACGTGTACACAGTTTAACTAGTGAAGAAGGACGGACTTTATTTGTATAAGGAACCAAGTATACATGTCTCACATACAAAGCATCGGCATATGCTCTCATACATACACTACATCCTTCCCCTTTTACTTACTTGATACAAAAGACATAAATGGGCCATTAGTAAGATACATTTTATACAGATTAAGCATTAGCACCATAACGTTGGATAGCTTCAGGTTGACGATTAGAACGTCATAACGATACAGGTATTTACAACCTTTTCTTTGTTGATGGCGGTTTCAGATAATACATGTTCATTTATTTTTACACTTTGCTCTTGCCAAATTTTTAATTGATTGCTATGACGCTTATGCCCACCTTCCTCCCCCTTAAATTGAATCAAGTAATTATGTGGAGATAAAATTTTGATTATTTTGGCTTCAGACATTTTATTTTGATATTTACGAAAATCCCTTGCTAATACACTATCGTCTATATTAATTTTTTCAATTCTTTTTCCAACAAAGTTTTTGATTTGATTTTCTTGCTTCGATATTACAATGTCATCAACATCGGGACGTAATAAATGTAAAGGTATACGTAATTCGCGATTAAATAATAGTTTTGCAGGTGTTTCACCTGTAATTGTATGTTTTGAACTCCTGTGGCCAAACAAGAATCTTTCTACCGCCGTTTTAATACTTACATTTTCGCTACTTATTATTGCTTTAACTTTACGTTTAAACGTTTTTACCAAGTTTTCAGCTGCTCCGTTCGACGCAGGCATATAAGGTGCTGT
>JAPYYV010006968.1:0-17942 GCA_030522625.1 Copidosoma aretas | reverse complement strand
ATCGTTTGGTACACGCCGATGTTGCAGGAACAGTTCAAATCAGCACTATTTATTTTATTACTTCACTTAGCATTGCATGCAGTTTCTGATCCTTCCTTCGTTAGATTCACAATTTTTTGCACAGTAACATCTAACTGAGCCGGATCAAATACAGATGAAATAGTTTCTTTATCAGTGTTTTTTTATTTACTATTTTTGAAGATGAAATACTCGAGGCAGTGGCAGAAGTTTTTAATAAGAATTTGTTTTTCATAACTCCTGGTAAAAATGTAAGTCGGGTTTGTAAACTATCTACATTAAAGTCCGTGATATTTATTCCTAATAAATCATGTAATACACTGATTTAAATAGTAAAATTGAAAGAAAATGATGTATCGAAAATATTTGACAAAATAACGATATAAATCAAATTTGTTATTAAAAATGCACTCGCGAGTGCATAAGAATTGCGAAAAATTAAAAGCAGATGATGCGATCGCGAGTGCATGGATTTTTTTATTTTCAGGGAGATTTTTTCATGCAGCTAGCTAAATAATTATTTATTTATTTATTTCATTAGAATACGGGCATAGCCCAATTATAAGATTACAAAATTTTGAAACAAAATAATAATAATTTACATTAAATAAATGAAATATAAAATTATAAATAAGTAATTATCTTGAGATACGTATGTACATACATATTCTACATACGGAATTGACATGTCGTGTTTCTAATCAATCAATTTTCCGTCCTCCAAAAAAAATTGAGTATGTGTACGAGAGAAATCCATAACTTTATCCATGTATGTTACAAAAATGCGATAAACAATATATAGAGTATTATTGAAATTAATCGAGTGATCCGTTGGAGGCAAGGTGAAAATAATTACTCAACGAGTATAATTTTCTTTAAGAATAATCTATATCTGCGACGTTTCGCTGGCTTGATGTGCCATCAGCGAAACGTCGCAAATATAAATTATTCTTAGAGAGAATTATACTTGTTGAGTAATTATTTTCACCTTGCCTCCAACGGATCACTCGATTAATTTCAATAACATCCTATGATGGAAGGCACTGATTCCTGCACTACCAATATATAGGGTAATATTACAATTTGATTTTTGTGTAAAATATACATAGCTAAAACCTTAACTCTTATTTTTTGATAAAATTAATGCACTGTTAAAAACCAACAAGTTGAACAAGCTGGTTAATTATTTATATTAGCTATCTTTAATATCACAGACTCCAGCATCTTTATTACTTAGACATGTAAATTAAAAGCTTATTAAAAGAAACTAAAAAATGGCATTGTGGGAATCATATACTGTTATAAAATTTCAATAAAAATCTTGTGTACATACATGGAAATTAGCATATATACTTTATATTTTGTATTCGATGCACGCAGCACATACAAAATCAAATGGAGCCCAAGCTAAAATAATCTATGTGAATAACCAACGAGTAAGTGATAATAAGAAATAATAAAGTCCAGATCCATATTTAAGACTGCACACGGTTATATTATAACCTCGTTAATAACTGTTATTATTAGTTATTATTATTTCTTAACTTTTGTCGTAAATGACATCTCAGAAAATAAAAAAATAAATAACAACTGATAATAGCTTTTATAATTATAACCATCTGAGTCTTATAGTAATAGTAGTTTTCGTACGAGATTGCAAAGGCTATAAGTAATTTGCGAGCCGAGAGGTTTATGGCACAATCCGTATAGGCGAGGGACGTAACGAAGTTCGTAAAGAAGCCTTTACGATCGAGTTACGAATGCTATTTTTCCTACCGAGGGTGTACCAGGGTCCAGGGTTCCAAAAAGGCCCGAGGTAGGAAAACTATATTTTTTGTTTGCTATTAATTATCATTTGATTTTTGTGTTTTCGTATTCTACAGAGAAAAGTGATGGGTCACGTGATGAAGCCTCTTTATTCGTTTTGTGATTGGCTGAGACTGGTGAAGCGCGGGTAAATTTGAAATTGAGATTATGAAAAATTAAATGAAAAGTAATATCAATGAAAACAAAATTAAAACTTCATGTTCTGATTGGCTAATCGTTTGATTTTTCTTAAAAAATCGTGGAAATTTATATGATTTAATGGCGGGGGTTGGCGCGCGCGGAGCGCGCAGGGGGTAGAGCCCCCTAGTGCTGTAAAAAGTTTATTGGTTAAATTAATTGCGTACAAATTACTTTTATTGCCATATACAAAAAATACAATAAAATAAAATAACTTTTTCTAAGGGAAAAATTTTGTTTTTATCATGAAGCAGTGAAAAATTACTGTCGATTTGAAATTTATACACAACACTAACAACATTTAACTTAGTATAAGAGATCATGGCGGTGGCCCATAAGAATCTTGTGAGTTAGTACCCCAGGTACCACTGTGTTTTTTCCCACTAAATGTAATCTGTAATCTCGATTGGAAGACGATTTAATTACAGCCCATAACGCTTCTTTTTTTCGCACAAATAGCATTTTATCTTTGCACAGTGTTTGATTATCGGCTCGAATGGTGAAGATGACGAATGTGGATTGTAAGTACGTCGTGTAGGTGCAGTAATGAAGTAGTATTTTCAATATACACGCTAAAATAACGATCTTAAGGCCATTTTAAGGCTAAATTCATAATTTTATGAGAACCCGTAACGACATGTATTACTGCTGCAAAATTTTTCTCGCACAGACCCAGCAGGGCCCAAATTTTTTTGACTTATTTATAAGGCCACGGACAATACGAAAAAAATACTAGAAAAATTCAAAATCCCTTTTAAGTCTTTGTCCATTTTAGCCTCTGAAATGTGCCGTTTTAGGTAGAATGACCCATATAAATGAATCCCCCTCGAAGTCTTGATCTGAGAGAAAAGTATTTCGTCTGTGAAAATTTCACAATAATTGGAGCACGCAGGTGTTGCTGCAATTCTTCGATCTAAGTCTATCTCAGATCTCACGTGAAACCTGTTTGATGGAATAAGTGTACACAAGTGTAGGTATGTAAGTAAGTACGTAGTGTACGTACTTATAAGTATTATATACATTCGGAATTTTTAGGATAACGCAAGAACTTTCAATGATGATAATGTGTGCCGTGAGCGTCTAAACCGAACTCCAAAGTCCTCGAACCTCGACCACACCTAATATGATGATGACGACTTTCGGTTACCTTTATTCTTATTAAAAAAAAAATCATTGATTTTTATAAAACATAATAATAACGTTATTCATGTATGCAATGTAAATATAAAAACGGTCTCAATTAAGTATTTTGTTTCCAAAGTAATTAAAAACTTGCTTATTATATAATAATTAAATATTATAAAAGGCTTTAACCCGTAAAAGGATTTTAATGCCGTTTGAACGGAAAAGAAAAAAAGAAGTCTGGAAAAGTCGTTATGTAAACTTAGCAAAGTTGATACAAGTACTATTGCTTCTTTGCTTCGAATTTGCGCGCTAGTGAGATCACACTCTTGATTTGCCGATTAAATACATTTCAAGATGTCTTCAAGATGAAAGTTGGTTGGTGTGAAGCGTAGGAATTCCCGCACACTACGGCCCCTGGAACAAAACAATTGACAACTGGACAACCAGGACAACAGTAGTAGCAGACTTTAGGGCACAATCACATGGAGTACGGAGTCCGCTGCATACGGA
This sequence comes from Copidosoma aretas, assembly GCA_030522625.1. Classification (NCBI taxonomy): domain Eukaryota; kingdom Metazoa; phylum Arthropoda; class Insecta; order Hymenoptera; family Encyrtidae; genus Copidosoma; species Copidosoma aretas. The sequence goes on along the minus strand of JAPYYV010006968.1, from coordinate 14,285 downwards.
TTTACAGAACCCCATTTGAGACTATAGAGAGTGAGAGAGAGAGGTCTTTTCCGCGTACACCTCTCTCTCATTTCATGGGCTCAAAAATATGGGTTCCGTATGCGCGCATTCCGTGCTCCATGGGACCGCACCTTAAGCAGTAAGTACGTATACAGGGGTGTTCCAGAAAGGCTTTCCGACAACTTACCAACAACTTAATAATGTCTTACGATATCGTACGTCATGTAAACGTTGTCGGTAAGTGTCGAAATGTCGGAAATACTTTCTGGAACATTATATTACTTGCAGCAACGCCAGCAACGGTGAGTAAATTATACTGCAATAAGTATTATATACATAAGAGTGCATCTATATTCTAATCCTATAAGTAGTATACTTATAATTACTATTTACTTCAATGTTCAATCTACACTTACCATACATATTATACATACTCAATTACTCAACTCGCAAGTTCTCAGAGCTCGGAGCGATTCGCTGCATGCATGCAGACGTGCATCGGCGCATTGCCGCATTCGGCGCGACCGCATCGCGCGCGAACAACACAGTAACACACAACGACAAGACAACACGCTAAACTGGAGCTTGTAGCCTTGTAGGCCAAGTTGGAGCACACACAGCAGCACAGAAAATTATGAAGAATAGAAAGAGATCGACGACACATGGATCATCAGGATCATCCAAGTTGGATGGATTTTAAGTATATTGCACACTTTAGTACAAGTTTGGACTGTTTGGATAACAGATCGAGCCAACTAGTGCGAACAAAATTGAGACGAATCGAATCAATTAATCTACATCCTCGTTAACCGTATACCTACAAGCCATCTCAGCGAATCAATGTTGTGAGCATAGGTACGTACACTCTCGAGTTTCAAGTTTACAATTCTTAGCTAGTCTCGCTCTCAACCCCGTCATCCTTGAATTCGCCCACCTCAGTTCAGATATAATATATGATAATCCGTTTCGTTTTCTTTCAGACTCAGTTAACTTATCCTCTGCTTTTGCTTCGTCACGATTCCTTCAGATCAAACTCCTTCATCAGAGTAGCTTTATCATCTGCCTGCGAGCTCTACTACGTGTGATGATAGATGGATTGGAAAAAAACGGTACTTAAGACGACGCAACCACCAACACCACACGTCGTCGTTGTAAAATCAAATTTTACGTCATTCCGAAGCGTAGCCTTGGGTGATAGTGTGTTTTTGTTTGTTTGTTTGTTTATTAGGCAGTCGACGGACGGACAGGCTGTGAACGTGAATAGACGATCTCAAAATAAACATTACCGATCCGACATCATTCTGCTCTCTGGACAGTTAAATATTCGAGGGAACGCTCTCAATTTCGTCAGTATTACAGAACACAGACAGGCAAAGACGAACTCATGCTCACTCGTGCTTCGCTCCTTTTTCGCCTCCCTCAGCCCTCTCGGCTAGGCGCAATTTCATTTCAATGTTGCTGCAGCATCAGCATCAGCTTATAGCAGCAGTCAGTCAGCTGCAGTAGGTAGCTGCGAGGCCTGCGAGAATATCAAGTGTCTTTGCCGTCGCGTCGCGTATTTTAGGGGATAAAAGTCTCGAGTGAATTTTTATAATAATGCCTCGCTATTGCTTCGAGTCGCAATATCAGCAGTTTTAAACAATTGACAAAAGCAGCAATGATGCCCAAGCACGAAGCCGTTGGACACGATAGTTTACATTCTTAGCGTAATTTTAACATTGGTAAGTCGCTGGCTATTCTAATAGTAACCGAACAAAAATGCATGGGACTATTTTTTCTCGCTCTTCTCATTCATTATGTGGTTAGCTCATCCTTTAGTTGTCATTGTTTGTTAACTAAGCACTAGGTAAGTACTAGCTAAGTACTAGTACATAAGTTACAGTTTGTCGCATCTACTCGATTTAGCTTTTCAACTCGATGTTTTAGGTTAAATCGAAATATATTGATATTTTTCTGAGAAATATGTGAAATTTGAAGTTTTACACGGTAATTTGCAGAAACTGTTCAAAATAAAATACAAGCATGGGCCGGCGGAAGAAGACAGAGGTCAAAACCTCGGAAAAGGAGAAACCAACTCCACCACCAGCTGTGAGAAAGTCAAACAGACAGAGAACTAAAAAGCAATTGGAAGAGCAAAAACTGAATGGCGACATTGCATCCCCAGTGGTTAACAATTCTGAAGATTCTAAGCAATCTGCTGATAGTGATAACAGTCAAGAGACAATTAAAAAAAATAATGTGGTTCCTAAAAAAGTAGGTAGGCGTAAAAAAACGGTTGTAGAAAAAGAAAAATCTGTAACAGAAAGTGCAAGTGATCAAGGTGATAGTGTTGATCCAAGTGATTTAAATGTTAATGTGCTAAACGTTGAAAAACAAATGGAAATCAGTGATAATAATGTCAATGAAATTGTTTGGTCCGAAGATGTTATAGAAGAAACAATTATTTGTGAAGAAATGGAAGTTGATGCTGAAATAACTGACAGCACTTGCATAGCACGAGATGAGAATGTTGTGCTTGAAGAAGTTTTGCTTATGAATGACCCTAATTTTGATGACAAAGATATCGTTGAATATACTCTCATAGAAACAGAGGATATAGATCAGCCTATGGCTGTTGGATCAAGTGAAAATGTTGAAAGTGTTTCATCAATAAATGAAAACTATAAAGATACAAGTGACTGTGAAACGATAGAACAAATAGAACAAAGTGTTGCTAATTTGATGATGACTGACAATACTGAGTCTGTAAAAGAACCTAAAAGCGTTACAAATATTTTAAGTAATGACAGTTTTAGGTCATTAAGAAGTTCATCTAGAGTTAAAGCAAAACCTCAAGAGTCAATAAACCAAGCCACTTCTGACAGCACTGTCAAAAAAAAAACAGAACGATCTTGTAAAAAAGTTACACCTGATTCGGATGGAAAAGAAAAGGCAATTAGAAGAAAAAAAAATAATTCTACTGTGTCTGTCAATGTTGATACGAATAATACTCAAAGCTCTTTGTTACCATTGCCAAATATTGTAGCATTATTGCAGGAAGATGATAATAGCTCATCAATGTCTGAAAGAGCGGAAAGTCAAGATGTATCAGATGCATCCACTACTGATTCTTTTAAGGATAAATTTGTAAATAATAGTCAATCTGCAAAAGAAGAAAATGTTTATAATTCTGTAGATACAAAAGCAGATGTTTCAACGCTTGAAACATCTAAAAATGTGTTACTTGGTGGTGAAGAACATTCCAGGGATAGTGAAATCGATGCAAAAGCTGATTCTGAAGATGTCAAAGTATCCAGTAGTAGTAGTAGTAGTAGTAGTAGTAGTAGTAGTAGTAGTAGTAGTGAAAATAGCAATGATACTTTTTTGTCATCAGGTAGTTTTAAAAATTCTGATCCCAATCCAGATAGCAAAAATTTATTTAATAAATTAAATGAAGTTGACAAAAAGTCTGGATTCAGAAGTCGAAGTGGAAGCACCGATACAACTGAATCAGAAAACAGTTCGTCTGGTGTTCGCCGTAGTAATAGAATCAGAACTATTGGATTAATGAAACCAAGGTAAATATAAGTTTGTCTCTGATTATTCATTGATGTAAATGATAAAAAAAATTAAAAATGTTTTTTTGTTTGTTTCATATAGATCTCGAGGTCGTGGTTTAGTTACAAAGTCATCTGTAGAATCTACTAAAACACGGGAAGAACAGGATAAGCTTCCCAATAGCGTTCAAGTGACCTTAGAAAAAGGTCAAAACAAAAACAGTCCCGACAACTCGTCAGAAACTTCTCAATCGGACAAGGAATGTTCTAGTAATAAAACAGCTGCTTTGCAAGATATTCTGACATCATTACCATCTATAAATGCAACTGCTGGTTATGATTCAGATTCTAATAAGCCCGTAAAAGTAAAATCGCGCTGGCGACGGTCTAGTGAATTAGAGATGAGCAATTCGGAAGCTTGGACAGTAAATCAGCCAAATCCGAATGTTCCTAACTCTTTGGGAGTCCAAGGATTTTCAACCAGCGTCCCAACGAATTCGTTTAATGATATCAGATTGCAATCTACAGGGGTAGGATCACCACAAGAAATTAAATCGGAAAGCCAAGATACAGTGGCAGCTTCATCCCATAGCAGTAATACTAGTATGGACACGTCTGGCAACTCCAGTGTAGTTACTAATACTTTATTGATGAATGATACTTCCTCAATCGTCCCAACTCCTAAGACAATTGGCGCAAAAATTTATTTGCCAATGATTCCTGCGGTTGCAGACAGAGAAATGGAAGAAAGGCTTAGTCAATTTGAATATTTAAAAGAAAACTTGTACTTGACTGAACGGTAAGTTGAAATGCATTGATTCAATAAAATCTTATGATTGTAAATTATTTGAAATCTAATGCAAAATTTGTTTCTAGTTATACAAACAAGGAGACGAAGCGAATGGTATGCGATTGTTTTTTAACGGAAGAGGAATTTGAAAGAGGAGAATTAGCTTGCGGTGAAGATTGTCTCAATAGGCTTTTGATGATTGAATGGTGATATATAAATTCATGTACTTCGATTTTATCATGCGTAAGTAATAAATACATAAGATTATTATGTGATTTTAGTGGGCCACGATGTATTGTCGGTGATAGATGTACTAACAAACGGTTTCAAAATAGCGAGTATGCGGATTGCGAAGTTTTTCGTACGGAAAAAAAGGGTTTTGGTCTAAGAGCCAGAACTAGTTTAGATGCGTAAGTTTTTTTCTAAGATAAATCCATCTTTATTAAATAATGGTATGGTATTATTGATCTGAATAATTATAGAGGTGATTTCATTATGGAATACGTCGGTGAGGTTGTGAATCCTAAGGATTTCCGAAAAAGAGCGAAAGAGTATTCAAAAGACAAAAATAGACACTACTATTTTATGGCATTGAAATCCGATCAAATTATTGATGCAACAATGAAAGGCAACGTATCTCGTTTTATTAATCACAGTTGTGATCCAAATGCTGAAACTCAAAAGGTAAATGATTTTTAACAGAGTCTGCTTCCTTTTTGATTCAAAATCAATCATTCACTCAACTATGAATCATTGTTACAGTGGACTGTTAATGGTGAATTGAGAATTGGGTTTTTTATCAAAAAATATGTAGCTGCAGGAGAAGAAATTACTTTTGATTATCATTTTCAAAGATATGGGTTTGTAAAATTATGGATTTACGTGTGCATTTTTTCAAAATAATAATTTGTTAATATTATTATGGATGTTTTAAAATGCATCAAATATTTCAGAAAAGAGGCACAAAAATGTTTCTGTGAAGCAGCTAATTGTAGGGGTTGGATAGGTGATAATCCAAAGGAGAGTAAAGAATTCATAGATGATCTAGACGACGATGACGATGAGACAGAAGAAGAAGAAGAAGAAGAAGAAGAAGAAGAAGAAGAAGATGAAGAGAAAGATGATGATGAAGAAAAAGAAAAAGAGCTGGAAGAAAATAAAGAAGACAACAAGGATGATAAAGTAAAGAAATCCAGAAGACAAGTAAGGAGAAAGAAAACTGAAAAAAAAGCATCTGATCATATGGAAGATGAGGATGTGAGTTGTAAAAAAATAAATTCTATAATTGTTATATTGATGAGTAATATAATCGCAATGATTCATTTTTTCAGTTGGAAGAACAGGTCGAAAAACTATGTCGCACTGGCTTGAAAAATCGAACCCACACCTTAACCCTGAGTCGACTGATGGTTCGTAGCAGAGAAATACAACACAGAACGCGACTTCTTAAAGTTATACAATCTGGAGATCAACCGTGCCGAAGATTATTCCTCGATTACCACGGTCTACGGTTAATATGGAGTTACATGATGGACGTTGTCGGAAGTGATAGCAACGATGTGCAACATTTTAGATTAGAGGTCTTGAAAACTCTCAGTACACTACCAATACCTAATAAAACGATGCTAATAGATAGTAAAGTACTTAGCATAATAGAAAAGTGGTCGAAACAACATTATCATTCTCCTGTTTGTGGAAACTCGCCAGATGATGATCAGTCAAAAGCGAAATCGGCTGTCGACGAAGTGACCGTCAGTCCTATGGAGATTGATAGCAAGGACAAAATTCAGTCGGAAATTGCAAGCAATTCTAATGCAAATGACGTGAAAAAGCCAGTAGAAATAAAGAGCGAAATCAAAGGAGAAATCATTGAACATTCTTTAATATCTGAATTGGCATCCAATCTTCTTGCTGATTGGGCGAATTTGAAGGAAGTTTTTCGCATTCCAAAGAAAGAACGGATAGAACAAATGAAAGAACACGAAAGGGAAGCTGGTGAGTGTTGCAATATGTCAAATGGACAAAGTTTTTATTGATGTTATACAGTGGTAATCTTTTAAAAATGCTCCATTGTTGTGTTTTAGATCGCGGGTATAAAGAAAAAGTGGAAAAGGAATTTAGGGAAGGTACTTATTCCGACAGGTGAGATTATTAATGGCATTACTCTGCTGGATTTTACTCCACTTTATGGGAATATAACGTGAAATTGATGTCTCTTGGGAACTAAACGGTTGCTTTTACAGGTACAGAACTGACAGGTATGGTTCACGCAGCGACTCAGACAAGCGATTGCGACGGGGAAGAGACTCGCCCGATTTCGAACACGGAAGGTCCAAGGACAAAAGAGGTCTGGACGAACGGCCGAACCTGGTGCCGATGCCTCGGATGACAAAGTACGAGCGTCGACAACTGTTTGCCTTGAAAGTCGCGAAAGAGGAAGAAGAGAGGCAACGACGACAGCACGAAGATCTCTGGCAGCAGCACGAAGCTCAGTGTCTTGCTCTTGGCTTAGACCCTAACACAACTGCTGCCTATGACCCGCAAACCGGCTATCCGCTCTTCTTCAACCAGCAGCTGGGCCAATGGCAAGCTATTTCCTGCCAAGTTCCAGGTATGGGTGACAAATCGAATGGTTAAGAATATATATAATTATGCTTTTTAATACACGTCAGCTAAGATTGTTAAGATGCAAAGTAAATAACGATGAAAAAATAATTTGTAGAAGGAGCTACACCAGAAACAATCGCTAACATGTTCGCTGGAGCTGGAGGCTCAGAGCTCGTTTATGCACCCGGGTACGATCCAGTGACAGCTACAGTACCAGTTCAGACGCAAAATGGGCCAACAGCAGCCCCAGCCACTCAGCAACAGCCAGCACAACCTGAACCCGAGCAGCCTGCGCTTGAGTCACTGCCACCCCCACCACTTGATTTACCGCCCAAATGGAAGTGGGCCAGAGATAAAAAAGGTCGACTCTATTATTTCCATGTTAAAGAGCGGGTCTCCCAATGGTTGCCACCACCACCCGACCACATCGCCGTGCAGCCCGATTCCTCGGACACCTCGGAGTCGAGCGACGAGTCAAGCTCGTCGAACGGCGAGGAGGAGGAACCCGAGCCACAGATGGGTACTCCTGAACAACAGCTAATTGAGCTCATGGAGGCTGACGAAGTCAAAGTTGAGCAGTGCGTACCCCCCGAACCCAAGAAACGCCGAGACGGACTCGTTCAAGAAAGAATCATCAGCGTAAGTACATGTGCAAATCTATAAATAGATATATTTATCTTTCTATTTACGTTTGTTAAGCTTACCGTTGTTTTTTTAGCCCCGTCGAGAGGAAGATCGAGTGGATCACAAAAAATACAAAGAGATCAAAGAGAAATTGAGGCGACACAAGGAGAGAGCTAAGATAAAAGAGCAAGTGGAAAAAATGAAGAAAATAAGACGCAGCAGCAAGTCGAAATCGTATTCAAAGCATAGCACCATAACTTCCAACATGTCACCAACGACGGAACGGAAAATTAAAGATGCTTTTAGAATCAGCATGGCCGAGGTAATGGTACATTTTCTCAACCCATACCGGAAAAACGATTGTAAACAAGGAAGGATTACCAATACTGAAGATTTTAAGCATCTAGCACGCAAGGTAGTGATTTGTTTAACCTCACGCTCTTACCTTATTTTAAAGTCATTATTTATTTTCCTTCCTTTTTAGCTGACGCATTTTGTCCTTGCAAAAGAATTGAAACACTGTAAAAGTGTCGACGAGTTAGAATGTAATGACAATGTTAAGCATAAAGCTAAAGACTTTGTTCGAAAGTATATGAGCAAGTTTGGTGCAGCGTACCAGAAAACAGATGAAGACTAACTTCAACGATAAATTAAACAAAGTGATTCACGCCATTCACGCTATTTATTATGAAAATGACTGTATCTTTGTGAACTTTTTTTATTACTTAAGTATTTTGTGTAGATAAGTCACGCGAACTTGTGAAAAACTATTGTAAAATATTGGACACTTATTGTGGTGGATGAAATGTCTCAAGATAACTATAGTGATTGTTGGATATTTGATTTTTTAATTTTGAAAGTTTTGTACAAATTGTTAGGTTACTAAACATACAGGAACTTTTTGTGAGCTGTTTTCTTACTATCATTTTGTAAATTGTTGATATGAACGCATGTAGCAAGAAAACAAACTTGTTAATGTAAAATCTGAAGCTATTTGTAAACAGCGAAAAACTTAAGCATATATATTATTTATGATAAAAAGCGCGTTTACAACATTTGTGTCGTTTGGCTTATTCAATCCGTGTCATCCTCCAAGTATTTTACATAACTGGATGAAAATATTTTTTTAAAAATAGAACAAAGAAATCGAGGACAACATTGATCAAGTGGTAGTAATCATCAAGTTTCTTACCTAAAATGGCACCATACAATTTTTGTTTGTTTGTTTTTTTATCACTCATTATTGTTTCCAATATACCCGGGAATTGGAAATAGGAACATGTTTTAAAGCTAATTAGTTACTTTACGTATTTTGCACTAATACAATTTAACTGACCCACGTTTTCATTTAACGTAAAAATAATAATTGTCCAATAATGTTATTTATTAATTTATTTTTTCAAGCTCAACTTCATGGCAGTGTTGAAAATTGAGGAATTTCATGTTTATCCATGAGTGTTATATGCATACTATAACAATCAAGTATATAGTATCTCTTCTTTTAAGTAAACATGTATAGAAAACAAAGACATGTTTGCGTTAGAGTCATAGTTTGTAAAAATATGAGCGTATTTTTAATGAAGATAAAATGGTAAATTATTGTTTCAATAATAACAAAGATGTATGTACATGATCAGTGATTCATTGGCCAAATGTACTCGAACGGATTCAAAAGTTTTGTACAAAACAATTATGAAATTTCAGCTTTTCAAGGTGTTTATGAGTTTTTGAGTATTCTCGACACGTTTTCTTAGACAACTGCAAGAGGATTTTAGACTTTTGTTAGCAAGTTCTTTCACTTTGCATGCTGCTTCCTTAGGAACATTCAAATTCGCATAAACTTCCATTTCTTCCAGACTACTCAAAGTGGACTCCAAATGCTTCAGTTTACTGGACAATATCTGCGAAATTGTGGACCATGTCTGGAAAAATTTTCACAGCTACAAAAACGATTCAACCAAAAAATTTTAATTGTTAAATGCATAAAATTATTTACTTTATTCTCCAACGCAGTCTCAGATACGGCAGCTTCTTTTGTACTTTTTCTTCTATTTTTCTTTTTTAAAATATTAGGTTTGATGTGCGATGCAGCTAAAGTACAAATGGCACTCAAAAAAGCTAAGGTTTCCCCACAAGTGGACGCCCTGAACAAGATATCCCTCAATGAACCTGCTATTCCCTTTTCGGGCAAAGGCAAAAGTTTTAAACAGTCCGATTCCCGCAATGCTTCGATGCATTCAGAATCCGGATACGAAGAATTAGCCAGTGAACTGGCAAACTGAGCGATCAAACCCAGTTGTTTGGAGCTGTAAGTTTCGCGCAAACGCTCTACAGCATCCAGAGGAACTATAACGCTATTTATCCTATTGATGTTATCATCGACACATACAAACTCGAATTTCTTGAGAACCAAGGGAACAGTTTCGTTTTGCAGTTTTCTTAATTCAGCGGCCAAGTAAGACATTGTTGCAGAGGAATCTGCCGCATCATTGGCAGCCGCTATTATTCTTAGAATGATACTACGAGCAGCGAGCAAACAAACCATGCACTCTCGTGTTTCCTCTTTCATTCGTAGGTCTTTGTTCTTTTCTGGAATCGGCTCCCAACCCACCACAACCTGAAATTTTTAATTTGTTTTTTGTTTAGAAAATTACGGAAACCATAATTGGAAGAATTGACCTACAAGGAGAATGCGATTCTTACTTCAATGTCTCGATTATCACGCAATTTGTCCCATCGAATAGGATCTTCTGCATATTTAACATTCATGGTGGACAATGTTAGAATAACTTGGTTTGGACTTTCGCAAGTGCTTAACTCTAACAACATTTTGTCGACAGTAACTGAAGCATAGTGGATTGAATTTTTTAGACGCTCTTGTAATGCGAGAAATTCTTCTATTTTTAGAAAACTCCCATATTTAAATGCATATGCTAAATTATCAGCACACTGAAAAATCACGACAATATTATATAATCCAAAAGTAACTTGAGAGAAATACAAAGATTAAAAACAACCCACGTCCTTATAACTTGAAGTAAAAAATTTAGCAGCATTATCTAGACAATTGGCTGCTTGTGTTAAAAAACCAAGAGGAGCAAGTAACGGCACATGCAAGTAACCTAGAGAATCTAATTGGATATGTTTACAATCTAGAAGTGAACAGGTATAATCAGCAGCCTCTGCTAATCCTGCTTCTAAATACGTTTTAATCAAAAGTATTTTTAAGTGAAAATTGGCAGGACTGGATATCAATCCTTCTTCTAGAAGTATCATAGCGCTGAAATAAAAATAAATTTAATCAGTGGAACTCCGATCTTCCCCGGACCCTATTTAGGAACAGCATGGTGTATAAGGTACACCACCGAGACGAGTTTATTTTTCATAAACGTATCTCCTTGAACACTTGATATTTGGCAGGAATCAACTCGTCTTGGGTGTAGAACTTAGGTACTGTTCCAAAATAGGGCCCAGGACAGATCTCAGTTGCACTGACTGTACATTATTAAATGTTTCAATGATTATCAATACAGGTGAAAGCGTCATACTCGCATAGCAATTCTGGTTCTCGTGTGTCATGCCACAATTGATGTAAGAGGTGAACAGCTAAGAGTATATAAGAATCAGCAGGGCAGAAATCAGTTGGTAGTCTAGTTTCCTTGGGACAGAGAGCATTTCCTTTTTTGTACGATTCGGTAAAATATTTAACAAGTTCTCTTCTCTGTTCATTACTCGTTCTGGGCATATGATGTCTTCCACAAATACGTTTCAACTGCTCAAAATGAATATGCTTTTGCATTTGGTCAACCGTGACTGGATATTCATTTTCAACCATTTTGATATCAGTCTCTATCTGCAAAATTTATATTATTAATTTAATTAATTAAAATTCTTTTTAAACGTAAGCGAATTTTCTCCTACATGTTCTAATAATTCTTCTACGTCAGCGTCACTCAAGAGATGTAGATATAATTTTAATTCACCAACTACGCATCCTTTAGTCCCAAATTGCTTAAAATATTGTCGCATGTCATCACATATGTGCGCACAATGTTCGATCTCCAATTTTTGCTCATTAGCACGCTTCAGTAATTCCAAGCGCGCAAGTTGAGGCGATCGAACTTTGTCATCAAATGTAAGAGTTATTGTTTCATTTAAAAACTTGTAGCACTTGGTAGCTGTTTGATATTGTAGACCGGCCGTTAAGTATTCTTGATAATAAATCCAGTTGTCTCGTCTAGAAAGGTATAAAGTGGTCAATTGTACGCATTTGATCAACTACAAAGAACACTTTTTTTTTTTTTTAATAAACAATTACTCGTTACGTATAAGTTCTTCATAAGCTTTGGTAGCTTTATCAAAAGATTGCATCTTAAGCAGTAGCTTGGCTTTACGTTGAGGAACATGAGTGAGAAAATTTGCCAATTGGCCAGACAAAACTTTAAATATTTCATCCGTCTTTCCCTGAAGATCTAAAATCATCAAGTACAACTGGACTTCTTGCTCTGCCTCTATTTTGTTCTCATTAATAAACTTCAATACCTAATTGGACATAAATAAGAGAAATTAGAAAGAGCAAGTAGAATTAATAGGCGATGAAAAAAAGTTACTTCTAATAATCGAAACAAACCATTCTCTCCGCCAATGTCAATGATATTTTTTTAGCCTGCTCATCTTTTTCATGCTGAGCCTGCATCACATAACTCATGACAGCCCAAAAGTAGTAAGGGTTTTTGGGAAACATTTTGTTCAAGTGCAACGCTGTTTGCTGCTGTTTCTTAAAGTCCCCCAGTCTCACGTAGGACATGAAAAGATGAGTGAGAAGATCTTCATTTTGAGGATCAGCCCTTGACGCGGCCTCGTAGACCTCGCTGATTTTCTCAGCTGCAAGAAGGAAATAATGTTTATTGTCAAGTAAACGATAAGTAATCAAGTGAAACAGCGTGGTGGTGGTGGTACTAACGTTGCTGTGTTTCCCTGTAACAGATACTCATGGCTTGCAGCGTTGACTCCTCGAGTGGCCCTGTCTCTCCGCGCACCTGGTCAATGATAGTTTGGCACTCGTCCTCTTTGCCAAGGCGAAGCAGGGCCAGGGCCTTCAGAACCCGGACGCACTGATTTTTCGGGTGCTTCTTCAGGAACTTTTCCGCCTCGTGGTACGCGCTCTTGTTGTTCCCATTGTCAAGTCTATCTGAAACGAGCAGCAGAACGTTGCCGCGAATAAGCTCTGCAGTGCATCAACATTATCATTGTCATCCTCATATATCATCACACCAGCGTCAGCAGCAGATGATCATTTTATTTTAAAAGTAGATACTTGCACCACGTATCATTACATAACCTCACGGTGCCGGCGCGCGTGCCCCCGACTCTCTCGCGTCCGAGCGTTCCCGGGTGCAGCATGAGCCCCAGGAGGCGGGAACACGGCATCGGGGGAAGGGGAGGGGAGGGGTGAGCCGTCATAATATATAAAATAGATATACGTTCAAGTACAGCTTGTGCAATTGAGCGGGTATACAGAATCGAACGAGTTGTATGTATGCTGGGCGCTGGAGCAACAAGCATCATCAGGATCAGTCGGCTTACCGTAGATGGGCTTAAGCCGGCGCTCCGTCACGACGTCGGGCTTCTGCTTCGTCGCCATGATTCCGTACTCTGTCTGGGGGCCCGCGGAGGCTCTGAATGCTCATCCCGCGGTAAATGATTGAGCTCTGAGGTGAGGAGAGCCGTGCCGCCGTCGCAGTCGCCGTCGCCGGTCGCCGTCGTCGTCGTCACAGCGTGAATGTATTGGTGCACTTTTAAATGCTCTGGCAACTTGGCAAGCGTGTACACTGTATATATACGAGCACAAATCTTAATTTTGCCTCCGCTGATAAATAAGTCTCGAGTGTCTCTCGACACGGCCCCGCTCTCTTTTTTAACCCCCTCCACGACCTCTTCTGTGATGTGAGCGGTGCTCCAAAACGACGCTCTCCGTTTTTCCTGATGTCTCCGTCTCCTTAGTCCGTCTTCGTAGTTCGTACTCTTCGTAGTCACCGTCTCCTTTATAGTGGAGCTGCCGCAGGTATACTTTTGAGAAGGAAGACCAGGGAACCGCCGATGAGCCCTAAAAAAAGGGGGCGACGACGAGAGTGTGAATATTCCGGCTTGACACACAGCGACAATATTGAATTCATGTACACGAAACGGAGCCCCCGATCTCCCCCATCTCGCCCTCGCCAGAACCCCCTCGAGGCCTCGGTTAGACAGTCTCTTCCTCCACATATTTGCATACCTCATCTCTCTCTCTGCCCCCCGTTCGCGCTCGCCCCCGATAACTCCCCTTATACAGCAATACAGCCCCCTACCCCCTACCATTCATAGAATTCGAAGACACACAGCACCACCCACACGGCACACACCCTGACACCTACGCAAGTACGCACTACGCACTGTTTATGTTATGTATGTATGTACATACAACATACATACAACCCACGGACCCCACCCCCCTATAGCGTCCTCAAACATATATTGTTTATTTTTATTTAAACTGGGCTCGATACAATGGTACACAAATGACATGGTTCAGATGTCAAATGCAATAATGTACCACTGTTTTATTTTGTATACGTTGTTAGTTTTATGTATATACTTTTTTTTTTTTTTTTATATTCATCATCGCCCCCTAAGGGGCTCAGACATGGCGTTTTGACAACCATTGTTGTATTACGCCATACGGTATATAG